>JBBPBX010003303.1:0-83468 GCA_038048925.1 Garcialebias charrua
TTTTTAGTACCGGTACTTGTTGTTAGCATTTAAACACTTTTGTTTGTGAAATTTTATCCAACCCAAATAAATCAGTTTTTATATTTTTAGTATTTTACCTCATTTCATAATGTAGCTTGATTTTTGTTTTGTTTTATATAACTATTTTTATTTACTTTTATATACATTTTATGGCTGTTTATTGTGTGTACCTCATCGGTGAAGGCTAGACAGAAGTCTGTTGGAGTCGGCCTTCCCACCATCAATAATAATAATAATAATAATAATGAATTCAATTTATAACACACTTTTCAATAATGAAAATCTCAAAGTGCTACAAGGAGCAACAGAATTAAATGACAATAAAACAATTAAAATCAATAACAATATCAGCTAAGATCAAAAGTAGAATCATGAGGAGGTAGAGTATGCTTGGTCGAAAAGAAAGGTCTTCAAGTCGCTCTTAAAGTCAACCACAGACTGTGGGGCTCTTAGACAGTCAGGAAGAGAGTTCCACAGGCGGGGGGCAGCCACACTGAAAGCCCGGTCTCCCATGGTCCTTAATTTGGTTCTCGGAATGTGAAGGAGATTGCTGTTCTGTGACCGCAGCGAACGGGTGGATGAGTATGGAATAAGAATATCCTTCAGATAATCTGGTGAAGTTCCGTGTAAGCATTGATGTGTAATGAGAGCAGTTTTGTACTGAATTCTGTAGGCGACAGGAAGCCAATGAAGGTTATGGAGAATGGGCGTAATATGTTCAAATTTACGAACTCTCAACAAGATCCTTGCTGCACTGTTTTGAATATATTGAAGTTTCTGAAGGTTTTTGCCAGGGATTCCAATAAACAGGGAGTTGCAGTAGTCGAGCCTGGAGGAGACAAAAGCATGGACGAGCTTCTCAGCATCGGAAAAAGTTAGGGATGGGCGAAGTCTGGAGATGTTTCGAAGATGGAAGAAGCAAGTTTTAAACAGATGCTTAATGTGATTTTCAAATGTAAGATTGGAGTCCATTTTTATTCCAAGATTAGTAACAGAGGTGGAGAGGGGGATGTCTTGTCCAGAAAAGGAAAGTGTTGTTATAGGAGATGTTTGTACCTGGTGAGGGGTGCCAATCAGTATGGCCTCAGTCTTGGAGCAGTTTAATTGAAGAAAGTTCTGATTCATCCATGCCCTAATTGCCTCCAGGCAGGCAGAGAGGGCAGTGAGTGAAGATGGAGATGACAAGGTGGAAGATGAGGATGCTCCAGTCCTGATGTAAAGCTGTGTATCGTCGGCCATCACATACATTTACACCTCTAGATGCAGTAAGAGAGCCACCTGCATCATGAAGGACCCCACTCACCCAGCACACACACTTTTTGCCCCACTCCCCTCAGGAAGGAGGTTAAGGAGCATTAGTGTAGAACCACTGCCATCTTTTTTTCAACCTTTATTTAGGCAGGTTAATCCCATTGAGCCTTGAGGACTCATAATAATAATAATAATTAATTCAATTTATAACGCACTTTTCATTACTGAAAATCTCAAAGTGCTACACATATATTGAATGCTACACACATTCATAAACCGGTGGCGGCAGACTACCATGCAAGGTGCTTTCCAGTCCTACCGGGAGCAACTCAGGGTTAAGTGTCTTGCCCAAGGACACAACGACACATGGTGCGGGTCCCGGGAGTCGAACCGCCAACTTTCCGATCGGGAGACGACTGCCATTACCACTACACCACGGCCGCCCTCATTTACAAGAGAGACCTGGACCTTTGCTTTGAGAATGCTGATGGAGAAGTACAGAGAGGGTCAGAAAGAACTCCATTGTGTCTTTGTGGATTTAGAAAAAGCATATGACAGGGTGCCAAGAGAGGAGGTGTGGTATTGCATGAGGAAATCTGGAGTGGCAGAGAAGTATGTTAGACTGGTACAGGACATGTATGAGGACAGCAGGACAGTGGTGAGATGTGCTGTAGGAGTGACAGATAGCTTCAAGGTGGAGGTGGGAGTGCATCAAGGATCGGCTCTGAGCCCCTTCTTGTTTGCTCTGGTGATGGACCGACTAACAGATGAGGTCAGGCAGGAATCCCCATGGACTATGATGTTTGCAGATGACATTGTGATCTGTGGTGAGAACAGGGAACAGGTGGAAGAGAACTTGGAGAGGTGGAGGTATGCACTTGAAAGAAGAGGAATGAAAGTCAGCCGTAGTAAGACAGAGTACATGTGTGTGAATGAGAGGGAGGCCAGTGGAACAGTGAGGCTACAAGGAGCAGAGGTCACAAAGGTGCAGGACTTCAAGTACTTGGGGTCCACTGTCCAGGAAAATGGGGAATGTGGTAAAGAGGTGAAGAAGAGAGTCCAGGCAGGATGGAGTGGATGGAGAAAAGTTTCAGGAGTGATTTGTGACAAAAAGGTGTCAGCAAAGGTCAAAGGAAAAGTTTACAAGACAGTGGTGAGACCAGCTATGTTGTATGGTCTGGAGACAGTGTCATTGACAAAAAGACAGGAGAAAGAACTGGAAGTAGCAGAAATGAAGATGCTGAGGTTCTCCTTAGGAGTGACAAGGATGGATAAGATCAGGAATGAGATAATCAGAGGTACAGCACATGTTGAACAACTGGGAGATAAAGTTAGGGAGGCCAGACTGAGATGGTTTGGACATGTCCAGAGGAGGGACAGTGGGTATATTGGTAGAAGGATGTTAGAAATGCAGCTGCCAGGAAAAAGACAAAGAGGAGATATATGGATGCAGTTAGAGAGGACATGGAGGTAGTTGGAGTGAGGACAGAGGATGCAGAGGACAGAGTGAGGTGGAGGAGGATGACTCGCTGTGGCGACCCCTGAAGAGGGAAAGGCAGAAAGAAGAAGAAGTGTAGAACCACTAGCCCAGGGGTCTGCAACCTGCGGCTCTGGATCCTCATGTGGCTCTTTGGTCCCTCCACAGCGGCTCTTTCAATCTTTGACAAAAATTAACATAAAACTGAATTTTATTGGATGTTATACCCACAACAACAATAAAAAGACTAGTTTTAGCCGTTTTCCTGTCATTTCCTTTGCAAATACTATGTGGACACAAGTACTAATACACAGTAAATTATACTCACGTTAACGTTATGCTCTATTTTTTCAACACAATTTCACCCATCCATCCATCCGTCTTTACCCGCATTTTTGTTTTTGGGTTGTGGGGGGCACTGGTGCAGTGCCCACATCCAGCAGTCACTGTGTGAGAGGTGGGGGACACCCTGGACAGGTCTCCAGTCCATCACAAAGACACATAGAGACAAATGAGACAAACAACCTTTCACTCTCTCACTCTCACCTAGAGACAATTGGCATATGTGTCAAACTCAAGGTCCAGGGGCCAAATGTGACCCTCGTTGACGTCTGGCCCCTAAGATGATACATGAAATGTAAAATACTTTATCACTTGACTTTTTCAGTAATCTTTGATTATGATGTCCAAAGTGCAGCAGGGAACATCAAATGAGACCAATCAAACTCTTGTTGAGGAACCTGTGACCAAGAAAAGATGTTGGGTATCTGATTTAACTCAATGTAGATTCTGAAATTGGTTCTTAGTTTGAAAAAGGTTTTAATTTTGGCCCCCTTCTGTAAGTGGGTTTGACACCCCTGATTTAGAGTTACCAGTCAGCCTAACATGCATGTTTTTGGTCTGTGGGAGGAAACCAGAGTACCCGGAGGAAACCCATGCATGCACAGAGAGAACATGAAAACTCCACTCAGAAAGGCCCCTGGACCGGGATTTGAACCAGGGTAACCTGCTCACTGAGAGGCAGCAGCTCCACCAGTTGTGCCACCGTGCTGCCCGATACTCAATTTCTCCACAAAAAAAAAAAAAAAAAATCACATATGTCTTCACAGTTCATTGTTTTAGTTTTTTTTATTTACAAGAATCCAATCTTCTGTGATGGACTGGAGACCTGTCCAGAGTACCCCCCGCTTCTCACACAGTGACTGCTGGATATGAGCACCAGTGACCCCCCGTGACCCGAAAAGGAAGAAGTGTGTAAAGAGGATGGATGGATGGAAGGAATCCAGTCTTTTCTTTTGTCTCAAAATGTAAAAATATCAATACATGTTTACAGACATTGGGTGTTTTTAGTTTTTTCACACCTACAGGCCAGGAAAGCCTCTCTAACAAACTTAAAGTGGCCCATGAGCCACCAGTTAATAATGACAATTGTAGCAGGTTTTGCGGCTCTGGACACGTTTAATTTAGTGAACGAAAGGGCAGAAATGGCTCTTTTGATCATAAAGGTTGCAGACCCTGGCACTAGACTGAAGAACAGCTTCTACTAGGGGTGCAGGAAAAAATTGATTTTTTTAAAGAATCAAGATTCTTAGTCTTGGCGATTCAGAATCGATTCTAAAAAAACCAAAATCGATTTTTTTATTTTTAACATTAAAACCCAAAAGATAAAGAAAATAAAACCATATCTCATAGTATATGAAAGAATACATAAAATGAAAGGTGGCAGAAAGAAGAAGAAATCTGACCTGAACCAGTGACCTCCAGGACCCGATAAGGATAAAGCGGGTAAAGATGATGGATAGATGGCTGTTGTTGAAAAGATTTACCAAACAAATCTTTTAAACAAAATCCATCCATACACATTTGAAACATGGATGAATGCAATATGATTTTGAAGTCTATTTTATTTTGAGTTAAATGTTTATGCAATACAGTAGGCTGAAATCTTTGTTTACGTTTGTATTTTGAATTATTTGTGATGGACTGGAGACATGTCCAGGGTGTCCCCTGCCTCTCGCACAGTGACTGCTGGATATAGGCACCAGTGACCTCCGGGACCTGATTAAAGCTGCTGCATTCTATTCATATACCCATCTGCTCACAATTCAGGCTGCTGTATTTAAACTGTATTATTTGACATTATTGTTTTAAATAAATGTTTTATTTCTTTACATTATTGTTTAATCTTTTCATGATTTCAATTGAAAATCGTTTCAGAATCGAAAATCGATCTTGGAATGAAAATCGTTTTAGAATCGAAAATCGATTTTTAATCGAATTGATGCATCAAAAATCGGAATTGAATCGATTCTCCAGACATTGAGAGATTCGCACCCCTAATGCTCATGTCCAATTGACTGAGGAACAGCTTCTACCCTGAGGCTGTTAGACTCATGAATCTCTAACCAGGATCATCACTGAAAAATCACATCATGTTGCTGCTGATCTGTTTCAGGTTGCTGTGTTCATACGTGCTCATCTGCGCACACAGACTCATGTTCGTGCTGCTGTTCGACGTAATGTTTTTATTGTTTTTATGCTATTAGCACTGCTGAGTGTATGTTTTGTTGTTGTTTTTCTTAATAATAATAATAATAATTCTTTATTCATTTCATAACCTAAAAACAAATTAATTATATATTTACAACAATTATATTTACAACAATTATATTTACAACAACACAAAAAGAAAAGAAAACCAATACAATGAAATGAAAGGTAGCAGAGAGAAGAAAATAATTCTTATAATATCTGCCCCTTTTTTCTCATAAATAAAATTCAAACAATAACATTCTTCAGTTAATACAATAAAACAAAAAATGAAATCCTTCTAGAACAACAATTCATATGAGAACACATTATACAGTTTCATATTTTTTTAGCAATCCAAACTTTATCAATTTCTTAAACATGTGCATTGACTTGGCACTTTTAATATATTTTTCCAGATTATTCCACAATCTCACTCCTTGTATCGAGGTACATCGTTCTTTCAAACTGGTTCTAAATTTAGTTGTTATGAACATCTCCGTCCCCTTAAGATTATAGCAGCTTTCTCTCTTTGTAAAAATTCTCTGGATGTTCAAAGGTAATGCATTTTGGTGAGCCTTATACATAACTATTGTTCCTTCATCAGTTCGTGATCTACAGCTTTCGCTGGGTCGGTTTGCAGCTGAATGTGATGCGGCCGGGATGAGGATCAGTTCCTCCAAATCCGAGGCCATGGTCTTGAGCCGGAAAAGGGTAGCATGCCCTCTCTGGGTCGGGGAGGAGGTCCTGCCCCAAGTGGAGGAGTTTAAGTATCTCGGGATCTTGTTCACGAATGAGGGAAAACTGGAGCGTGAGATCGATAGGCGGATAGGTGCAGCGTCCGCAGTGAAGCGGGCGCTGTACCGGTCTGTCGTGGTGAAGAGAGAGCTGAGTCAAAAGGCAAAGCTCTCAATTTACCGATCGATCTACGTTCCCACCCTCATCTATGGTCATGAGCTCTGGGTTATGACCGAAAGAACGAGATCTCGGATACAAGCGGCTGAAATGAGTTTTCTCCGCAGGGTGTCTGGACTCTCCCTTAGAGATAGGGTGAGAAGCTCAGTCATCCGGGAGGGACTCGGAGTAGAGCCGCTGCTTCTCCACATCGAAAGGAGCCAGTTGAGGTGGCTCGGGCATCTGGTTAGGATGCCTCCTGGACGCCTCCCTGGTGAGGTGTTCCGGGCATGTCCCACCGGGAGGAGACCCAGAGGAAGACCCAGGACACGCTGGAGGGACTATGTTTCTCGGCTGGCCTGGGAACGCCTTGGGATTCCCCCAGAGGAGCTGCTCCAAGTGGCTGGGGAGAGGGAAGTCTGGGCCTCCCTACTTAGGCTGCTACCCCCGCGACCCGACCCCGGATAAGCGGACGAAAATGGATGGATGGATGGATGGATTATACATAACTAATAAAATTTTATAATTTTATAATTTTTCTTAGATCTTATTACTGTTTTTCTTTTACATTTTATTGTTGGATGTAACTGGGACCCTGTGTACATAATTTCGCTCCACCACATGTACCACAGTAAAGAATATCTGAATCTGAATCTGTGGTTTGTCTAAAACAGGTCTCTGTTGAAAATGAGTCCTCGTGACTCAATGAGACTAACCTGCATAAATAAAGGTTGAATGAAAAAAATTACAGAATTAATTTTATGAACGATGTTTAACCTTAAATCCAGATATTTTAATGTATGGTTGCAGCATTTTATGTAATTTCTGGAACACGCTGGAACTTAGGAAAATTTTGAACAGAGACACGTTTCTGGTCCCTCCCCCTCAGAGCCATATATGGCTCTGTTACCCCTTGCTCTGCTGAAATTCAAATTCAAGCTCTGTTTTTATTGGCTGATTCAAATTCAAGCTCTGTTTTTATTGGCTGATTCAAATTCAAGCTCTGTTTTTATTGGCTGGTTACAAACTCTGTTTTTATTGGCTGGTTAACGGCGGGTCACTGTGGCTTTTTAGAAATGCTTTTAGAGAAGCAAGGGGACAATAGTTTTTTTCAGAGATTACTTGTCTAAAATCAGTATGTCAGGAGGTAGTGACAGAGTGAAGAAATATGTTAAAAATATATTGTTAGAAAAGTTACATACAGCTCCTTTAACTCTGTAGCCAAATAGCAACATTAAGCAATAAACTCATGGTTATAAAAGCACATCTTTAAACAGAAAATGAGTACGGTACTGGTACTTTTTTTATGTTAAGTTGTCATTTGAAGTTAGATTTTCTAATGCAAAACAGAATTTAATTCAACAAAAGCACCATTGAAATAAACTTTGGCTTAATTTATTAACAGGTCATCGTAAAAATTATCATCTTGCAAACATTGTTCCACATTAACCTCCGCCTTCCTCCTATAGTTATGCATTTTGTTGTACTCCTGCGTGCTTGTTTAAAACCTAATTTTATAGTTAAACAACAACCCTCAGCTGCTGGTTGTTCAAAGGAAGCGTCCTTTGCTGCAATAAACAGATTCTGTAGCTGAAAACACGTCTGTCTATCTTGAAGTTGTTTGAAAACCCTCATAATTTGTGTTTTTCCTTCATTCTTTCAGCTTTATGTATCCTGTTGGAGGGGGCATGGGACCTCCACAAGGTGAGTCATACTGCAGTCAGTGTTAAAATATCTAACCAGGTTTCTTTTCAAAAGATTCATTAACAATTTAAATGGGATTTAGAGGCTTATTTTTGAATCACGTGATTAAACAAAGATTTTTTTTATTCAGTAAAACATATTAACAAGTCAATAATAACCAATAGATCAAAACTACTAAAACAGTAAAAATGTCAAGCTTCTGTTAAATAAATGTTGCTTGCTGAATGACTGCTAAAATTATCTGAAGACATTGAAACTGGGTTGGCAAAGCAGAACACTGGCTAAAGGCCAAAGTATCAAAATGCTAGCTAAAAGCTAAAATTGCAAAAGTGCAGCAAAAAGGTAATGATAGCAGAATTCTAGCTTGAAGCTAAAAATAACAAAAGGTTAAAAGCAAAAAGAAGCAGATTAGTAGCTAAAAGCTAAAAATAGCAGTCTTCTTTCAGCTTTTCCCTCTTCAGGAGGATGCCACAGCGAGTCATCCTCCTCCATCTCACTCTGTCCTCTGCATCCTCAAGAGTGGTAACTATAAATAAAAAGTAGCTAACTGAGCCTGGCAAAATTAATCTAATGAGCTAAAGCAGATTTCAAAGACCTTGCAAAATGTTTTAAAAGGTTACCTAGTTAGAAATGAACAGTAACAAAAGCCTAGCTGAAAGCTAAAAGAAGAAAAAACATTAGCTAAAAGCCCAAAGATACTAAATGCTAACTGAAAATAAAACCTTGCCAACAAAGAAAAAGGTAAATGAACCAAAAGGTTTAACTCAGATCTAATAATGGTAAGCTGGCTGAAAGCTAAATTTAGCGTAATGGTAAATGCAAACGATAAATGGCCTAAGAAGACAAATATAATCTCCAGAGGTAGATTTGTGTTTTTAAAGGAACTGAAAAGATGTCAATGTTTTTGTTTGGGGGAAATATTTATAAATAAAGTTAAATATTTTGTAAACTATAAATGTTACAAAAGCCATAACGCTCATCTCCTAAATGAGCTGAACTTTTTGTCTATAATTGCACCATATATGTATGCAGAAACTGTTAAATCACCCCCCAAAAAATACAAAAATAAATAAATAAGGGGAAACATCTGTGAAGATACGTGCACTCAACTGATCATCCAAAAACCAGAATAAGAAAAGGAAACGTTCCTTTTAACAACTGGCCCTATAGTGTTTACATCACAGGCAGCGCAGTGGTCAGAGGTGTCGCCACTCAGCGAGCAGGTTGCAGGTTCACCCCCGGGCCTGGGGCCTGTCTGTGTGGAGTTTCTATGTTCTCCCTGTACCCACATGGGTATTCTCTGGATACTCCAGAAAAAAACAAATTATCGTATTTTCCGGAATAGAGGTCGCACCGGAATAGAGGTCGCACCTACGTCAAAATGTGGACCGTGTTCAGCTCTGCTGCAAATGTCTGCCACAGGAGCGCACAGCAATGCTTTAAAGAAGATTAACACTTAAAAACAATTATTTGTTTGATAAAAATTATAGCAAACATGTGTCTGAGCTGAACTTTTCTTTAATAAATGAATAATTTTAGCAGGATAAACACCTAAAAATATACATTTGTTAGCTGACATTATTGTAAGAGTTTGTCTCAGTTTAATTTTTGTTAATAAATGATTACAAATCAGCTTATTTTATAAAAAGCTATAAATAGGTCGCACCTGAATATAGGTCGCAGGTCATGCAAAAATGATAAAAAGCCGCAACCTATATTCCGGAAAATACGGTAACCAAATTATCATGAGACTTGAATGGTTGTCTCATTTGTCTCGGTGTCCCTGTGATGGACTGGAGACCTGTCCAGAGCTTACGCTGCCTCTCACACCGTAGCTGCTAGAGATGGGCACCAGTGACCCCCCCAGCCTGGAAAGGAAAAGTGGGTAAAGAAAATGGATATGTGGGTTTACATCAGCAGTGGTCATTAGTCATGCAGTGTAGCAATAAAAAACAGCTCACTGGAGGTTTTACTTTTATTCCCCTCTGCGCTGAGAATCTCAGATGTATCGTTGCTTTTCCACGTGCACTTGCCGTATTGAGGCCACTGACTCTTCAGTAACACTGATAAGCCATTCACGCACCACTGGGACAAGCGTCTCTTAGGGTCATTACATGCTTCTGTTAGCAATGTTGTTCCAGTCAGACAATTGAGACTGTTAGCATCTCTGGAACAAGCCATTTATTCAGCCCAGTTGAGCTCTAACGCAGTGAATCATCATGAGCCTCCTGCAGGAGTTCACTGCTCTGCTCTGCTCGTCAGCTTGCACAGCAGCTGTGAAAATAAACACATTCATTTCCAGTTTTTTCCTCCCTCCCTTCTCTTGTTTTGCTTCAGGCTGTCGCAGTAGTCACCAGAAAATCTGATTTGCATTATCGAATCATTTCCAGGCTCTGGAAGCTGTTTTTTTTTTCTTTCTGTGCTGCCTTTAAAAAAAACAACTTGACCTCTGTTATCTTTCACACAGTAAACTTGAATTCAAACATGCTACTTTATTTTAAAACTAAATATCTGCATTAAATTAGAGTTGTTTTTGTGTGTTTCTGCAGGAATGGTCCCCATGCAGCAACAGCAGCCACAGCAAGGCTTCCCGATGGGTCCTGTCATGCAGCCGAACATGCAGGGCATGATGGGAATGAACTTCGGGGGACAAATGCCCCCAGGTGCCATTCCTATGCAGGTCAGGCTCACATTTTGTAATTTGTATGCTCTTGAGGATAAATAGGAACGCTGCTGCAGGGATTCAACAGATGTTTTCTAGTGGATTTAAAGCTCCTCTTATTCCCATTTACAGTATTCCACATTAACGTCTTCTCAAACTGCTTAAAACATTTACAAGAATTTATCGCAGCCTGGTGGGTCTTAACAAGGCTTTAGGACATTAACACCAGTCTGTGTTTTCACTGAGACCATTTCATATCAAACCAAATGACGGTGACACTAATGCAATTCATCCACTGCTTTTCCGTGTTTAATTTTCCCGTGTGGGGATTTCACAGGGTGGGATGACGATCGGGATGCAGACCCCCGGGATGCAGTTCATGGGTCAACCACAGTTCATGGGCATGAGACCCGCTGGACCACAGTTCACCGCTGACATGCAGAAACAAATGGCAGAGGAGCACCAGTAAGGCATCTTTATATTTTTGTAATGGTTTTATTTTATCGTTAACATGATTAATTTTAATATATGATGATTCAAATCCCCATCAGCGTCATTCACTCTGATGATTCTTTCTTTTTTATGAAGTCCCATCGGGTTACAATGTTAGTTTTTCTTCTTTGTCATGGCTAAACAGCAGAAAACTGACGACTCTGTCTGCGTGAGCACGGCTGGAGGCTTTCACAATATCCCAGAGACAAAACTTAACTGAGAGGCTGAATCACTTTAAGCTCTGCAGCGTTCAAGTTACTTCTGTTTTGATGCATTTATGGACCTTTCTCTTGTTTAAAATGTTAAAACTCTTTCAAAACAATTTCTCCTTTAATCTTCTTTTTCAAAAATTTTAGGCTTGTTAATTTTTATACAGCTGCACATAACGGTCACTTAATGTTGTGTATTTATTCTTGTTTTCTGGAAAACTGGCTCTGAACTGTTGATGGTTGGGATGGCTAGGGAGTGGATTTACTGTTTGATTTGGGCACTTTGTTAGCAGAACATTTGTATCTTGTGGGTGTGACAGTAGGGCCGTAGCCTTCAACTCTTGTTGTGTCCTCAGTCCTCGGGTGTTTTTGTGTTGTGGCTGCACTCATAAGCTGCTTATGTCTTGCTGTAAATGCATCTATACAACAGTCCCTCGTTTATCACGGGGGATCCTTACCCTGAAGACCTGCGATAAGTGGAAAACTGCAAAGTAGGAACAGTAGTACAAGTAGTAGTAGTTTATTTTAGAATTTATATAGAGCGATATAAAGGCATTTTAAACCGTTCCCACACTCTTGCAACATTCTAAACAGTGTTTCTAAACTCTAAACGCTCTAAAAGAACACAGAATGTCATGATTTCAGCTCCTTGCCTCTACTGCTCTCTGCCACCTGCAAGCGCTCTTGGCCACGCCCACTTCTCAGCTCTGCACGCTGATCAGCTGTTCAGCTGCAGCAGGATGTTTGTCCTGCAGTAAGGGCTGCACAAAGGTGCAGGAGGTGCTAAATAATTCAAAATTTATTTTAAATAAAAATTCCATGCCGATCATGCGGCTCATCCAACAATCAGCCAATTGTGTGTCCTGTTCAATCATATTTTGAAAAACCGCGATAGAGCGAATCCACGATAAACGAACTGCAAAGTAGCGAGGGGCTACTGTACTTTAAAACAAAATCAGTTGAAGGAATGAATGCATATCGCTCGCTGCCTTTCCTGTCATGGTTTTAACCTCCTAAGACCCAGACTCTTGCATATGTGGATGGAGGTTAAACAAAGATCTTGTTCGATCAGTTAACACTCCGAGTGTGTCTTGGGGAGGACTCTCAGCTGCAACCACACTACGTTTTAGCTCATCGTAAAACCGACTGAATTATGTGTTTACTAATGTTGATCTGCCGTGGCAGCGATCTTAAAGGTCCACTGACATCATCTTTCTACTTTGCATAAAATGCTACAAGATATATATCTTGTATCATTCAACTATGTTTGTTTTTGCAAACAAAATTATAAATTAATTTAATTTTTATTTAAAAGTGATTTTAAACTTCGCGCCGTGTTTATTCACGGGAAATCCGATTACACGCGAATGCAACATCTGTGACGTAGAAAGGAGAAGCCCAGTTTGCGGCTGCAATGATAACGCATGCGCATTCTCTGCCAGATCGCCTTTTTTTTTTGTATAACTTGAAAAATGCCGTTACGTTGTGTCGCATTTGGGTGTTCTAATATCATCAGTGAACAAGTGAGCCTTTTCACTTTCCCAAAAGATGAAATACTTCGTCAAGTATGGAATAAACAAAGCTGCCCCCCTCCGAGCTCACTCGCTTCCTGAAAAGGTAAGACTCAATTAAATACGGGTGCAGACCTAAATTAGAACCTGCTGTTTCTTGTTCATCTAACTTTCTGCTTCCCAAACTGAAGACAAATAGCTCAAATCTTCACTTAGATTGCTAAATTAGTCAGTTTATTTATTGTCCACCATGAATATGTAAAAGGGGCATTCTAAAGACGTTCTTTATCCTACGTCACAGATGTTGCATTCGCGTGTAGTCTGATGTCCCGTGAAGAAACACGTTTTTTAATTTTAAACTCACTTTGAAAGGAATTTTCATTAATTTATCATTTTGTTTGCAAAAACGAACATAGTTGAAATGATACAAGATATATATCTGGTAACATTTTATGCAAAGTAGAAAGATGATGTCTGTGGACCTTTTAAATCAAGTTTACTTCAAAAGTAACCAGTTGTTGATGTGCATCCAATTAACTTACAGCCTTCAACACCATGATCCCCCAAACTCTGATAGACAAACTATCTACACTTGGACTAAGCCCCTCTATTTGTAACTGGATACTAGACTTCTTAACAGATAGACCACAGTCCGTGAAGATCCACAACTTCTCCTCCTCCACCATAACCCTCAGCACTGGCTCTCCTCAGGGATGTGTGCTGAGCCCCCTTCTGTTCACTCTGCTCACATATGATTGTACAGCCACACTTCCAGGCTGTCATATTGTTAAGTTTGCAGATGATACAGCGGTGGTGGGATGCATTACAAACAATGATGAGTCCAGCTACAGACAGGAGGTGGAACACCTGGAGAGCTGGTGCAAAGAGAACAATCTTCACATGAATGTGAAGAAGACAAAGGAGATGATTGTGGACTTCAGAAGGAACAAACACACCCATGCCCCACTGAAAATAGGTGGGTCTGCAGTGGAAGTGGTCTCCAGCTACAAATACTTGGGTGTACACATGAATGATAACCTCAGCTGGAGCAACAACACCACCAGCCTGATCAAGAAAGGTCATCAGAGACTCTACTTCCTCAGACGGCTGAGACGAGCTGGTCTGAGCAGCCCAGTCCTCACCTCCTTCTACAGGTGTGCAGTGGAGAGCATCCTGTGCTCCAGCATCAACGTGTGGCATGGAGGCTGCACAGTTGAAGAGAGGAAAGCTCTACAGAGAGTGGTGAAGGCTGCACAGAAGTCTGTTGGAGTCAGTCTCCCCACCATCACAGACATTTACACCTCCAGATGCAGGAAAAGAGCCACCTGCATCATGAAAGACCTCACTCACCCAGCACACTCACTCTTTGCCCCACTCCCCTCAGGACGGAGGTTGAGGAGCATCAAGTGTAGAACCACTAGACTGAGGAACAGCTTCTACCCTGAGGCTGTTAGACTCATGAATAAATAAAAATAAAATAAAAAATAAACACTGCAAAATATCACATCATACTGATGCTGATCTGTTTTCTTGTTGCTGTGTTCATCTGTGACCATCTGCTCATACAAACTCATGTTCGTGCTGCTGTGTATTACTAGTTGATGTTTTTCTTAGTTAGTTCTAGATGTTATTACTGTTTTTCTCTTTCATTTGTTGTTGGATGTAACTGGGACCTCGTGTACATAATCTCGTTTTCATCTCATGTACCACATGCGGTGCAAATGACAATAAAGACTCTCTGACTCTGACTCTGACTCTGAATTACATTTGTCTGAGAGTTTTCTTTAAATCTGTCCACTGGTTCTCGAGATGGTGTTCCTAAAAGACAAAGGCATGATCTGATTAAAGTGCGCCTATCTTACAGACTGTCACAAGTCCTTCCCTTCTTTCACCTTTGTCTATGCCTGTGTTAGACAATGTTTGTTTGTCTTCAGAAAACGTTTGGAGCAGCAGCACAAGATGCTGGAGGAAGACAGAAAAAGAAGACAATTTGAAGAGCAGAAACAAAAGCTAAGGCTGCTGAGCAGCGTCAAACCCAAGGCGAGTTTCTTCACAGATTGTGTTTATCTTACTGCATCTGTGTCTTTGTAAACCTCTGAACTGTTGGTTTTCTGATCAGACGGGGGAAAAAAGTCGAGACGACGCCTTGGAGGCAATCAAAGGGAACATGGACGGGTTTAGCAGGGATGCAAAAATGCACCCAACTCCGTCATCTCAGACCAAGAAGCCAGGTAATTTCATCCAAATCACTTGGCTCTAAACCCTGACACCATTGTTTTTCCATAGTTTGGCTGAAGAGTCATGGGCATTAGTCAAAATGTAGATTTTCTATCTGAAAACATAAATTGCACCACATTACTATAAAACAGTTTTTTTATTTTTATTTTTTACAATTTTATAGTTATGTCTGCTCTAATTTTTATAAATAGACATAAATGTTGTTTACGGTAAATCTGATTCTGTTATTCTTGACAGTGACTTTGATTTTTAAAAAACTTATTCACACATTTCTGTGGATTTAAAATAATTATAAACGTACATTGATCAAACCCAGTTTAACACAATGGTTTTAATATTGCAGATTCTTTCTGGAAACCCAGTTTTTGAAGCCGGGTGAACTTACAGCTGCCTGGTTTGGGTCTCAGATCTGGTTCAAACAACAAAAAAAGGCATTTTAAAGCTTTAATCATTGGATCTGTAAAACAAAGTAACATCTAGTTTGTGTGTGTTTATCCTCTCTGTTCAGACTTCTCAGTTACACTTTTCTGTTGGGTTTCTCTCTCATTTTCATCCACAGCTTTAGAAAAGATGAAGTTTAACGTTTAACAAGCACTTTTTGTCGCACATGTTAATGGTTAGCCTGCTTTTGCAATGTGCAGCCCTTAATTCATTCTACATGGTTGTGTTTTGTGCCATCATCATCATCGTCAGCGTTATTTTTTAATTTTTGCAGACTCATCGCCATCACACCCGTCTGTCTCCACTCATTCCTTCCCCTCTGCTTTGACTGAGGATAATGACGAGTTTAGTGACTTTCAGGGGCCTTTAGACGCCCCCGCCTCCTTTCCTGCACCCACCTCCTCCTCTGACAACTTCAGCCTCTCCTCACAGGTTCAGCCCCTGTCCTCTGCCAGCAAAGGTTTCGATGGGGACAATGACGAGTTTAGTGACTTTGTTCAGGGACCTGTAAACTCTTTTAGTTCCTCTAACGTCCACCTCTCCTCTCAAGCCCAACCATCATTCCCTTCCTCACAACCCCCCACCGCCTCCCAACACTCTGCTGTCATCAGCTCACAGCCTACGTTTCAAGGTAACTCTTCTTCCTCTTTGTCGACTCTTCCCTTCCCCACCCTGTAACGTACACCCAGCTGCTAAATCCACGTAGCACTATTTGTTTTTGTTCTGATCTACAAATAGAGTGAGCGTTTGTAGCCTGCACCGCTGATGGTATCAAAAAACTTTTGAAGCTGCCTATAATTGAATATTTTTTAAACTAGAGAAATTGCATTTCCTACAAAAATGCAGTGTGGATGCTTACTGCTGAAGAACTTGTTGAAAAACAGCTGAAATTAGCTAAAAAACATGCTAAAATGTAGAAGAACAAGCCTAAGTGAGCAAAAGAAAGCAGAAAGAAAACATGTTTGCAGAATGTGGTTTAATTAAGCAGAAATTAGCACAAAAATTAGTAACTTAGCTAAAAAAAAGGCTGAAATTAGCAAGAAATAGCTGAAAAGTAGCTGAAACGGCAGAAAGAAGCTTAAATTACTAGGAGGAAGTGGAGAGAGCACATTTTTGCCGAGTTAGGCAGTAAAAAAGTTAAAACAAGTGCAACAAATGTGGAATTAGCTGAAAAAAGCTAAAATTAGCATAAAAACAGCTAAATAGTAGCTGAAATGGCAGAAAAAGCTGAAACTTGCTGAAAGGAGCAAAACGAGGCGAAATTAACAGAAATAACACAAAAATGTTGTAACAGCTGAAAAAAACTGCTGAAATTAGCTGAAAGTACCAGTAGCTTATAAAAAGTTTAAATTTGCACAAGGAAGCTGAAAGAAGATGAACCAGAACAAAATGTGAAAAGAGCAGTAAAAGGTTGTAAACAGATGTAAAGATTTAAAGGATGTAAAATGAGCTCAATTCATTTCGTATTAGAATAAATGGCAGAAAAGGCTAAATATTTCAAAAAGCTAAAGTTGCACCAATACCAAAAGTCATAGCACCCTTCTCCTGAAAGAACTGAACGTTTTGATATATGATTTGTTGAAATACAGGTAGTCCCCGATTTACGAGCGCTCTGACCTACGAGGTTCCGGACTTACGAGCTGGCGAAATTTTTGAAAAAACGCAAAAAATACAGAGTTTTTCTGTGTTTTTTCACCACAGTTCGTTAGCTAAACATGTGGACACACGTTTCCGATCATTTTTATGCACTCGTAAGCAGTTTTTCGATGAAAAACGAGTGTTTGTAGTCGCGCTAGCAAAACCGTTCCAATTTACGAGCGAAATTCCGGACTTACGAGACACGTGGCGGCCGTTCCAAATTACGAGATTTCCGGTTTACGAGCGCCTCGTTGTAACGGAACTCGCTCGTAAATCGGGGACTACCTGCTGAAAACTGCAGGATGAGATAGATTCTAAAAAAACGTACCAAATAGGGAAAGTAACTATAAGAAAACTATAAACGGGATCAAAATAGTGTGAATGCTTAATAAGCATTCACACAATAAGTATGCTGAATAGATTAAGCCCTCCCTGCTTCATCAATAGAAAGAATGATTCTCTGTAGGTTTACCCACGTCGTAGCTTCATCCTTCAGCAGTTAAACGGTGCACTGATTGAAGGCTGGAGCTGTCGTGTCTCATTAGTCATTTCTGCGGTGAGCAGCTGCAGTTTATGTGCCGTGAATGACGGGACAGCGAGATCCCTTCTGTCCAGAGAAAAGAGACTGAACTCTGTTCACTTTAATCTCCTGATTCCAGAGACTTTTCTAACCCGCTGCAGAGATTTAGTTTTACATTGTGAATGGATGGATTGCAGCTCTTAGACTTAAGCTGTGTATATTTTCATCTTCTTGTGTTTATTTTTAGGATCAAAACTGCATGAAGCATGAGTAATGTGCTGAATTAAATTGTTTGTGGAGCCAGAAATGTCCATGAAATGGTCCAAAACACAACAGGATGCATGTTTTTACGGAGTGCAGACATTTATTTAAAAAGATGCACACTCGTTCCTGACCACAAGACTGATTTATCTGACAACCTTTCAATCCCAACTCGATCTCCGTCAGGTTAAAAAGTTTGAACAATAGAGTTTGTCTATTAAAAGTCTCACTGAAGGAACAGTTTGGCAAAGTGATGATTAATGATGATCAAATAATAAACATACACAATCCATCAAAGCTCACAAAGTACTACTGTACCAGTATTTACAATCACAATGTGAAAAGACGGGCCAAAATATGTTTTTGTACAGAGTGAATTCCTCAGATGGGTACAAAAATCTAATTACTGAAAATGCAAATGACCAAATTTATTTGTTTAGATAAACAGAACCATAATTACAATAAGTACAAATGTAGTAGATAACCTGTGGGTGAGGAGAGTACGTTTAAAATAGAAATAAACCTTATACAGTATAATCATCAGGAAACTATTTACTTTGTGACATTCATTCAACTGCCCCTTCTTGTACACAATTTTTGTGTAGTTCTCTAAAAGTTCAAAGGCAAATTATTCGACTTTTTTAAAATAATTCAAAATACAAATTAAACTAGAGAAATTGCATTTCCTGCAAAAATTCAGTGTGAATGCTTATTGCTGAAGGACTTGTTATAAAACAGCTGAAATTAGCTAAAAACATGCTGAAATGTAGCTGAAATGAAGAACAAGCCCAAGTTAACAGAAGAAAGTAGAAAGAACACATATTTACAATAATACAACTTTGTTTATAAAGTACTTTATAACCACACTGTTGGCCAAAGTGCTTTGCTGAATTAGTTTTAAATAAGAAGAAAGTATCACAATTTTTTTTAAATTAGCTTTAAAAAAAGCTTAAATTAGAAAAAAATGTGCTGAAAACTTGCTGAAAAGGCAGGAAAAAAGCTTAAACTACCAGAATGAAATGGAAGGAGCTGAAATAAGCGTAAAAATGTGTAATTAGCTGATAAGCTAAATTTAGCACAAATTGAATTAATCTGAAAACAGCTGAAATTAGCTTAAAAAAAGCTACAAACAAGCTGAAAAGATATAACAAGCTTAAATTAGCAGTAGAAAGAAAATGTTTGTCCAATTAGGCTGAAAGAAGCAGAAATGAGCACAAGAAAGTAGAAATGATCTGAACAAAGCTGAAATTAGCCAAAAAACAGCTGAAGAGTAGCTAAAAAGCAGAAAGAAACTTAAATTATCACAAGGAAGGGGAGAGGGCATATTTTTGCTAAATTAGGCTGAAAAAAGTTTTGAGTGCAAAAAGGTTAAATTAGCTGCAAAAAATAAAATTGGTACCAAAATAGCTAAATAGTAGCTGAAATATTAAAGCTGAAACTTGCAGAAATAAGCTGAACCAAGCTGAAATTAGCAAGAGGAACTTAACAGATGAAAAACAGCTGAAATTATCAGAAAGTAGATACCATTTAAAAAAAATAATTGCACAAGAAAGCTGAAAGATGCTGAAGCAGAACAAAGTTTGAAAGGAGAAGTAAAAGTTTGTAAACTGATTTAAAGGTTTGAAGGATGTAAATTGAGCTCAGTTCATTTTCTATGAGAAAAAAAGTGGCAGAAAAGGCTAAATATTTCTAAACGCTAAAGTTGCACCAATATCAAAAGTCACATCAGGATTGTCCTGAACGAGCTGAACATTTTGATTTATGATTTGTTGAAATAGCACAAAAACTGTGGAACGAGAAAGATGATTAAAAACGTACGGAAGAAAAATGGATCACAACAGTGTGAACACTTCATAAACATTCACACAATTAATTTGTTAGGTAGATTTATATTTATGTTCTAAAAAGTGAATTTTTAGTTTCGGGAATTCCTTTTGACAAAATAATTCTTAAAACTTTGTGTAAATATAAATCCAACATTTTTCTACATCCTCATTTACTAGCTTAAATTTATCGTTTTCCTTTCGTCATGCTTTGTAATCCGCTGATAACTGTGCATAAAAATGTCGTTAGCATCTGATTCCTTATCCTTGACGAATCAGAGCTTTGTTCGCCCTAATCACCTTTAGCTATTAAAACAATGTATTGTTTTAGCTACAGACATCTTGTTCTTCAGCGTACTGAAGCTCCTGAAAAGCAGAAGCGTGTAACGTTCCAAGTGTGGGTCTCTGTTAAAACAAGCTTGTTCCTCGTTCGCCCCTCTAGGCCCGTCCCTGGAAGAGAAGCTGTTCTCCTCGTGCGATCTTACCGCTGATAAAACGGCTCACGTTAGCTTTAAATCCAAGCAAAGTTTGGCTCAAATGACTCCCGGGACTAAAGTTTCATCCCAGTTTCATGCCAGCCCTAAAGCCAGGAACTGGGCTGCAGCCCCCGAGGACTTGGGTTCTGCCTTCGTCACAGAAAACCTGCGAGAAGCCCCGGTGTCTGCACCCAGCCGGCCCCCGTCCGCCGCGGGCCCGTCTGGTGACAGTGGTGAGAGACGTGCCTGTTTAGCTGCCGCTTCACTCCCCTCGCTTTGCCGCAGACATAACACACAATCGAGGTGTTCTTGCTCTCCTGGGGAAACGTTTCCTTTCTAACTTGGACAGCTCTTTCCTTCTTTGCTCATCAAATTCATATTTTTCTACTAGTCTTCCTGCTTTTATGCATTTTAATTCAATCAAACTGACATATTTGTCATTGCAGTGATTCTTATAAAGATTGCTGTAAACATTTTTCCACCTTTCTGTTCATGTTTTGACATTTTTTATTTCATCTGTCGGTGTCCTCTGCTCGCATCGTGGAAACGAACAGTCCTCGGTGATACCTGCTGTCTAATACGCCGCCTCTACGTTTTCTCTGTTAATAGCCACCCAGACGACGACTTCTGGCGCATGCCTACTGCTTTGGTTTAACAGGGATGCGCATGGATTGGCAGATGCCGCCGGGCAAACATAATTCAAGGCTGATTGTGCATGCTACTCAGCAACTCCTTTGTGCTGTTATTTGTTTTCCTGTGTCTGTGTCATCGAGGAAAATGTGCTCATCATGCAGACCAGGGAGATTTGTTTAAGATTCATTAAACTGCCCAGGACTGATTGGATTATTATGTGGCAAGTAGCTGCCTGAATAAATACAAGGCATTAAAATGAGCAGAGCTATTTTACAAAAGACGTTTTGTCAGTATATGTTCAGAAAATACATTTTTGAGACGCTCTGAGTACCGTATTTTCTGGTGTATAGGTCGCACCGGTGTATAGGTCGCATTGTCCAATTATCACCAATAGATTGGAAAAATCCCTAGATAGGTCGCACCTACGTTTAGCTCTGCTGCAAATGTCTGCCACAGGAGCGCACAGCAAGGCTTTTAAGAAGATTAACACTTAAAAACAATTATTTGTTTGATAAAAATTATAGCAAATATGTGTCTGAGCTGAACTTTTCCTTAATAAATGAACGTAATTGTGAAATGAGCTGGATTTTAAAATTTGTTTTGCCGAAAGTGATAACAAGCCATATATAGGTCGCACCGGTGTATAGGTCGCAGGCCTTGAAAAAAAAACATAAAAAGGTGTGACCTATACACCGGAAAATACGGTAGTTAAATTAGATTTTTATTTATTTATTTATTTTTTCCTGTCTTATGAGCCAGTCTCTGCTTGGAGCTGAAAGTGACTCGGACTGATTTATTCTCTGATGTGGCAGGATTCTTGTGATCCGGTGCAGGAGAGAGAGAGCCCTCCAGACATCAAAGTGTGGGATTTTTGTCGAGTTCGATACGAGCGGGGCTCGGCTGCCAAGCAGCTCGGACACGACTTGAGTCGTAACAGCTAACTGTGTGCGTGTGTCTGTGTGTGTATGTGTGTGTGACACAGGCGGCGTTGCAGTTTACCCACAACAAGAGCACATTCAGTCCATGCTGCCATCCTGGATTTACAACGACAGCCTCGTCCCCGGTAAAAAAAACAACGATTGTGACGATGAATCAGATCAAATCTGATGCGTTTTTAAAAGTTGTGTGACAGGATACACATTATTTATTTTTCTTCAGACATGTTCAAGAAGGTTCTTGAGTTCACGATGACTCCAGCAGGGATAGACACAGCCAAGCTCTACCCAATATTAATGTCATCAGGCCTTCCCAGAGAAGCACTGGGGCAAATCTGGGCTTCAGCCAACCGCACAACGCCTGGCATGCTGACCAAGGAGGAGCTGTACACTGTGCTGGCACTAATTGGCGTGGCGCAGGTAAACACCGCCGTCAAAACACATTATCCACTTAGAACGACTTCACTAATCTTCCTCATCAGCTTCCACTCACATGCCATCAGTTCCTCGCTGAAATCATTGGGGCTCAGAGAAACTGAAAAAGCCCACAGCCTTTGAAGGATTGTGAGCCCAGTATTTGGCCAAGTCCCCATCGGATCAGTTTGACAGGAGGCTTCTTATCATCTTCTGCCCAAGTCTGTCACCATACACCCCCAATCCCCCGGGGGGTATGCAAATCTGCAGGCAGCTCACGAATCACTGCGTGCCACTGCTTCCATTCCAGGAATAATACGACACCTTTGTTGATGTAACTCTTTTAGAGCCTTAAAATACAAATGGTACGTTTGCATTCATGGGTCTGCAGGAGAAACCAGTTCAAAGAAGAACCCCGGTGAATAAATGTATCCAAACATGATTCTTTAAATCGTAGCAGATTTCAGCCACTGTGCCCCGATACCTAAAGTGACCAAACGACTTTTATTTATGAAACTCGTTTTAATAATTTTGAAACTGGAAATTAATAAAAAATACATTATCAAGGCATGTGTTAATATTGTCTATTCCATTTTCACCTTTTCACTTTGACTGTGATTCACTCTGTTATTCATTAAGGCTGCTAGTCCAGTGTTTGCTCAGGAGCTCGTCGAGCAGCTTTTAAAGAAAGCATTAAATTATACACCATGGTGTTCACCTACATTGGGAGTTGGGTACTATGACCTTTGGTAGTGGATCGTCGCACAACATAGACAAAATCTGACGATAAACTGTAAAGAATAACGAGGCAAATGATGAGAAGACTCCAAAACAACAAAAAAGAATAAAAAGCATATACTGTACTGAAGAATTTTTGGAATATAAGAATTGAGGATTTTTTTCCCTGTAACATGACACAGACATAATAATTTGGGTAATTATTGTGTTTTAATGTAACCTCACAGTTTTAATGTAGATTAGCTGTGTAGATTATAATATTTTATCAGTTATGTATAGGGCTCAGAATAACGCATTACCTTTAAATATCCAAATGCATTTTGTTAAAAGACAAAGTTGTTATAATCTTAAGGGGACAGAGATATTTGTCAAACCAAAATTCAGAACTAGTTTGAAGGGACGTTCTACCTCAATCCAGGGAATTAGATTGTGGAATGGTTTGGAGAATGAAGTTAAAAATGCCAAGTCAATGTGTACATTTAAGAAAAATGATCAAAACTGAATTGTTAATATATATATACAGTATATATGAAGTAGCTTCAAATGTATTGTATTGGAGTTGGAAAATTTAGAAATAATTATTCATTTTGTTCTGTTACTGAAGATTATTTTTTGATTGAACTAATTGTTTGAAAAAAGGGGCAGATAAAATAAAATAAAATAAAAATTCTTCTTTCTGCTACCTTTCTTTTTTATATACATTTTGTATGTTAGCATTTATGGGATTGTTTTGTATTGTATTTTAAAAATGAACACATTTTATAAATAAAATAAAAATAAAATAATCATTAGACAGTTTTTTTTGTTTCATCAGTCATCTTTGCTTTCAGAGTGGCCTTCCAGCCATGAATGTGGAAATCCTCAGTCAGTTTCCCTCTCCGCCTGTGCCCAACCTGCCAGCCCTGGCCTCCGTCATGCACCAGCACCAGCAGCCCATAATGACCCAGCCCCCTGTCTCCATGCCCATGGC
Source organism: Garcialebias charrua (assembly GCA_038048925.1). NCBI lineage: Eukaryota > Metazoa > Chordata > Actinopteri > Cyprinodontiformes > Rivulidae > Garcialebias > Garcialebias charrua. The sequence continues at coordinate 23,838 of JBBPBX010003303.1, forward strand.
CACACCAGCAGCTCCAGTCATGGCTATGGCACCCGCCGCACCTGCACAACCGGCTGCTAACACAAATTTCATCGCTTCTTTCCCACCTGCACAGGTAACCCATGCAACCTTTTTTTCCCCCTTTCCTTTTTTATATTTGTATTGCATTTACTAACTCACAAAGTGTTCACATAGGCGACCAAAATCGAGGATGATGAATTCCAGGACTTCCAGGAGGCTCCAAAAGCAGGAATGGGAGACCAAGCCTTCACAGATTTTCAGGAGTCTGGAGCAGGTTTTCCCAGTAGCAGCGTGCACCAAAACAGGTACGGAGCGTCAGTGCAGTGAGTTCTAGTTTGCCTGATTAGTTTTAACTAGTACATAGTTGTAATTAATGTAAAGCCTTTAAAATGTGCTCAATACAATAACAGTAAATTTCATTCTGAGATTTCCTAATATTGCTAACATTTTGCATTCCAATCAAATTATACAAAAACAGATGTGAATGTTTGCAGAAGGAGCATTTAATATTCACCCGATGGTTATCTGTAGCAGAGGTATTCTGCATAAAAATAGTCTTAATATCTTGCAGTAACATCATGAACAGCAGCCTTTCTACGTGAAGTTTACATGCTCTCTCCGTGCATGCGTGGGTTTTCTCCGGGCACTCCGGTTTCCTCCCACAGATTAAATGCATACATGTTAGGCTGATTGGTAACTCTAAATTGCCCTTAAGTGTGAGTGAAAGTGTGACTGGTTGTCTTGTTTGTCTCTATGTGTCCTTGTGATTTACTAGAGACATGTCCAGGGTGTCCCCCGCCTCTCGCACAGTGATAGCTGGAGATGGGCAACGGAGAAGCAGGTAAAGATGATGGAAGAAAAGAAATGAACTCGGGTCATTTCATAATGAATTAATTTCTGTGGACAGCAGAGATGCTCATTTCTTCAATTGCTTTCCGAGTTTTACTGAGACTGTTCTTTTAGTGAGACAACGCTGAAATACAATTATCTGCAGAAAGACAACTTAGATAAGTTCACTTCTGTTTTTTAGTTTAAAAATGAGCATGTATTAGTGGTAACTGATTATTATGACAACATTTGCATTAAAGTTTTCTGTACAAAAATGTTTTCGTTGTCCTGGAAGGTGTTTTTGTTTTGACAGTTTTCCTGTTAAATGCACACTTCAGCCTAAGAACATAAGCTGTTGCTCTCTAAATACTTCTGCTGGGACAGTAATTAGCTTCTATTACGTATTGGACTTGATCTGTCAGAAGATGTGATCATAGCTTTTCTGTTCCCGCAGCACACCTGCCATGCTGACTCCAGTGTCTGGTTCCTCCTCTTCCTCGTCCACCGATAAGTACGCTGTGTTCAAGCAGCTGTCTGTGGATCAGCCTGCAGAGCCCACACCTGCCTCAGGTAACGTCTGCAGCCCATGTTGGATCTAGTTCTCCCAGCATGGTCTGCCCTTTAGAAAGTCCAGCCAGGCCCTAAAACAAAGACATTTATAGACAGCAGTTACTAACTTCAGATGTTTAAAGCGGGACGGGTAATACATTTTGATGCAGAGACCCAGTTAGCTTTAATGATGTCAGTTTAATGGAAATGTTTAATCAACCTAATCTTTTTTTATATTCTAATTAACAATTAGTTCTGGTTTAATATAGCAGAATACATTACCTTGTTGTTCTTTTTTGTTTGTTTTTTTGTCCTGGTCCAGATGTTGGAGATAAATACAGTGTATTCAGACAGCTGGAACAACCTGCTGACAAGAAACCAGTCGGTAAGAAACTCACATTTTCCTTCTTGCTCATTTTGATCTTTATGTGTCAAAAACATTTTGTTTCGTCAGCTGAAGTAGAAACGGTGGACTTAAAGATACATGTATTCCCCTTTTGGGTTCACATTAATAGACAGAAATCTAGTTTGAGATAAATTTAGTGACACAAGTGGAGTCAGGCTTAGATTAGCTTTAATTCAACTTTTTGTTAAAACTTAAGTAAATCTGTCATGTCACCACGATGCTGTTAGGCCGTGTTTACACTGTTCCTTGTTTTGAGAGTGAGCGGTGTTGATCCAGGTGTATTTACCGTCCATGTTCCATTAGAACAGATTCTGATGTGGGCTGCTCCTACAACTCCAGTAAGTCGTGCTTTGCAGTGACCTTTCTTTGGCATTGTCAGGCTCCGTCTTCTCTAATGAGCCTATTAGTTATCTCTCTTCCACCACACACCAGCAGCGTGAACAGATTCTCTATTTCACTCTGTGCATATATTACACCACAGTGGATTAACAGCAGCTGAAACTTAGTACTGTTTGGGTTTTAACTGTCTCATACTAAAGTAAGGTTGCCTAGTTTTGTAACAGAACCATGCAAAAGTTTTTAACAAATAGTGTTTGTGTTCATTTCAGCTCATTAGACAAAGAAATTAACAAAAGTTGGACGTGTTTTGTTTGAGGTTTTTCAACTGTTCACTGCATGGTAGTGTAGATGTGAGGTATTATTTCACTGGGCTGCTAGTTGGCAGTAAATGCGCTCATTTGTTGTGGCGCCATACTCAGAATTCTGCGAGACTGCCACTGAAAATGTTTGAAATTTAGAGTCACCACCTAGTCTCCAACAGTTGCAGCCCAGTGAAATACCACTTGTAGGATGTGTGTCTATTAGGGGTGTAACGATACACAAAACTCTCGAGACGAGACGAGACAAATTACAGAGTTCGCGAGAACGAGACGAGATTTTAATATTAGTTCAAGAAAACTTCAAAGATCGGTTTTATGCCGCAAAAAGGCTTTTATTCTGTTTTAACATGTATTACAAACTCAACTGATGTCTTCATTTTACTGATTGAATCTCCTTAGACCTTAGAACGTTCAACTTTGTTTAAAAAAATAGATATTCACGCAGGACTTTCCAAAAATTGAACATAAATATCCGCATCAGCACTGAATCTGCAGCCGTCACTCACCAGTGTTGCCAGATTGGGCGGTTCACCGCGATTTTCCTTCTGACTTTTGCGGGTAAAGAGTGCTTTGGGTGGGTGGGACTCTATCTGGCAACACCGGTCACACCGGTGTTTACACAAGTGTGTCTTTACATTCGGGGCAGCGTCGGCAGCGCCGGGACCCTCCATCAATGTAGAGGCGTCTGCGGCACCGGGACCCTCCATCAGTAGTTGGGGCGTCTTCTATAGCAACTTCATCCGGCGAAGCCATGCTGTCCGTGACGCTGACTTGCTAGGGGCTGCTAGCATTAGCATTAGCGACTCGCGAGACAACGTTACCTCTCAACGAGAGATATCGCGGGAGTTTAATATCGCGAGATCTCGTACAACGAGATCTCGTTACACCCCTAGTGTCTATATATCAACGCTTGTCTGTGCAGTGAAGTGTGCTCTCTGGTCATGTTCAAGCTCACAGTTCATCACAAGACGTTTATTTTTCTCAGTGGAACAGAAGCATTCATTAGCTCACTCTCCTTACAGGATATTAAACTGAACGGTTGCAGCTGAGATTGTTTTGACGTTCTGTCTTTTACTCACCCTGAATCGTTTGGTTTACAGGGGAGGGATTTGCAGATTTCAAGTCCATCAGCACCGACGACGGCTTCACAGACTTTAAAACCGCCGACAGCGTCTCTCCACTAGAGCCATCCGATCAGGCCAAGATCTTTCAACCTGCCTTTCCCTCTTCTTTCCCAAACTCTCAGACTCTACAACAACTTTCACAGCAGCAGCAGCCAGCAGTGTCTGTTCCTCAGAAAATCCCCCAAAATCCCCTCAACATGGCCGACCTAGACCTTTTCTCCTCCGTGGCTCCCTCCGTTCCTGCCCCCACTGAGGCGAAACCCAACACATTCCCCTCTGTATCTGTACCCCCGTCTTTAGTGCTCCTACCTGGTGGGGCCAAACCTCCAGGAGGAGGCACAGATGATTTTGGTGACTTTGCCCTCTTTGGCTCTTCTTCTGGCACCACTCGAGCTTCAGCACCAGGAGGAGCTGCAGCACCTCAGGATGACTTTGCAGACTTTATGGCGTTTGGCAGTTCTAGCGGAGAGCCAAAAGGCGAGAACAGCACGGGGGTCCAACCGGAGACCTCCACAAAGCAGCCTCAGCAGAGCTCTGACAAGTACGACGTGTTCAAACAGCTGTCTCTGGAAGGAGGCCTTTCCTACGATGACACGAAGGAGAGCGGCGGCTCCTTCTCTTCCCTCAGGAGTGACACGGACGACTTTGCTGACTTTCATTCGTCAAAGTTCTGCACGGCGCTCGGGGCTTCAGAGAAGACTCTGGTGGACAAGGTGGCCGCTTTCAAACACGGCAAGGAAGACTCCGCCTCCGTCAAGTCCCTCGACCTCCCGTCCATCGGGGGGAGCAGCGTGGGGAAGGACGACTCCGAGGACGCGCTGTCGGTGCAGCTGGACATGAAGCTGTCGGACATGGGAGGAGAACTGAAGCATGTGATGTCAGACAGCTCTCTGGATTTGCCGGGCCTCTCGGCCCACCAGCCCCCAGCTACAGGTGAGGAACTAGTGCGTTTGCTCTGGTGAGGCTCCTTACAGTCCAGCTGCACTCAGTATTGTTTTCAAGGCCAGCCAGCCTCTTCTCATCTGTGGAGCCGCTTACAGTAAAAAAACACCAAACTAAAGATCAAAGAGCAAGAAATGTGGTCCTCATAAAATCAAATATGCTCAAATTTTAAAGATAAAACACCTAAAATATCAGATTAGAAGCGCCATCTTACATTTCATCATTCATCTCTTATTTATTTATTTATTTATTTACATAGTTACTCCCTCTCTTCCTCTTAGTGTTTACCCTCTCCTCTCCCTGATATGTTGTTAGAATGATGAGCGCCCACTTCCGGTGTATTCAGTCGATGTTTACAGATGAGGTCAGCGGCCGCTGCGTGTCCGACCTCTGATGAGTCTCCCGTTTGTCGTGTCCACGCTGCAACGACAGACGCTCACGCCACAGAGTGGCGTTTATGTGCGCGTTGCTGTCGTGCCGTTAACAGACGGTTCGGTTGAATGCAGTTGAGCGCAGGAGGGCGTTCGCTCTGATGATTCATGCTTTTGCACAAAGAAACTCACAAATTCCTCAAAGCAGCACCTGAAAGGCATCTTTTTAGCCGTTGTGGCGCACCAGAAAATATAATTTTGATTAGTTGGAAATGAATTTTGCATGCATGACCTGGGGAAAATGACTTATAAGATTGCTGGATGCAATTTAAATTTCAGACGTACTTGAATGTGAGTGCATGTGTTTCTCTTTGTATCTATCAAAGTAATGGTCTTACTCTGTAGTATTCTCAGTCCAGGTGTGCAGTGATTTTGGATCTAACAAGACTAATTATAAGATTCGATGCGGGCCGTTTCCTTTTTCTTCTCATCCTCTTGTTTTAAGGAACGTGGAGTTTAAGTCTGTTTAATAAACTGAAATTAGCTCAGTCTTAAAAATCAGGTAATTTACATGTCAGCACTTCCTCCCCTCTTCAAAACCTAATTATTTATTCATCGAGCATCTCACCTCCACATCATGGCTCATGTTTCATTGCATTACATCGTTTGTAACATAAAATGGCCCAGCAGGTGATTGTTTTTAGGTGAATGTTTGCTTTTAATCTGAAAATCCTGGCAAAAGTTTTGTTTTGTTTAACATGCTGAGAAAGTTTGAGTCTTCACCTGACATCATTCATGCAATTCAAATTATTTTACTTGAGGAATTTAGATTTAACTTGATAGAAATGAAAATATTAACATCCCCATTGCCTCGTAACCTCGTTTTAGTCGAGCTCTTTTGCATTGAGAGTAAAAAAAAAAGATTTTTGAATCTATTAAGCAGCTGATTAGACAAAGACAGCTGATTTAAAATCACCACTTTAATCAAACATGCTACAGTAAACAGTGTTTCCACTTCTTTTGATCTACTCTTTCTGTTCTGGGAGAGCTTTGGCACGAACCTGTTGTTAAATGTAGCAGGCCAAGAAAAGTGAGCACCTTGCCGCGCTTTCCACTGTGTTTCAAGAAATGTTTGTAATCTCAGAGTCCGTATTTTTGTGAGGTTCCTTTTGACTCACAAAAGGAATCAGAGCTTTTACCTGTTTTGTGACACAGCAGCATAAGTTTCTGACGTGTGGCTGTACGCTCCTGCTCTCCGAGAACATGACGACGTTCGTATTACCCTTCCTGCCTTGCTTTTTCCTGCAGTGTCAGTGTGCCTGCTTTTTTCCAATTTGTGAAATTGACAAGAACACAATACAGAATAAGCATTTTGTGCATCAAAGTATTGCAAGTTGTTTTTATCTAAGGAAGAAATGTATACATACAGATTTAATAGTGTATTTTTATTACAAGGATATGAATTATTTTATTTTGTGGCTAGAAAGACTCTTTGGTGTCTTTGTGACTGACATTTTAGGTTAATGTGAATTAAAATGTATTATTTTTGTTTAAGGGATCGTAAAAGTTTGTGTTCATTAGCGCAGCGGTTTTCAGCCCTGGTCCCTGAGGAACGCCATCCTGTATGTTTTAGTTGTTCCTCTGCTCCAACACACTTGGTTTGAATGAAATGATGATTAACAGGCTTCTGCCAGACTTGAGGAAGTAATTAAACCACTGAATCAGGTGTGTTGGAGCAGAGAAACAAATAAAACATGCAGGATGGTGTTCCTCAAGGACCAGAGTTGGGAACCCCTGCATTAGCCTGCTTTGACAAACCGCCTCTGTAGCGAGGGAAACGGGATACTGTCTCTTTAAAGCTGTCCTTGTCCCTGCTGTCCTTGATTGGATGTAATTAAGACCCCCTACTGGAATGTCTGGCGCAAGATAGCCCTTTTTCTTTTCTGCAACCCTTTGAGTGATCACAGATCATATATGACTTAAAAAAATACCCTGAGGCTTCCTCCCCTAAAGTCTGCCAGTCTTTCCCATCAGGTCCTCAAAGGGTTAATGCTTCCCGTCATGTTCTTTAAACTACTGGACTTCCCAAAATGTTCTGTATTCAATTATTTTCCAACAAAACCAAACACCTGTGTCTTAACTTCTTAGTCCAAGTTTGTCATTTCTCCCCAAACTACTGGTTCTAGTATGTGAATGTGCCTTCTCTCTGCTTCTTTATACTCGGGTTATGTTGGTTTACCTTCCTGCTGTTTGCTATTCTTCTTTTTTCTCCTGACTCTGCATGCTCCTGTAATCTAAATGACTGAAAACTAATTTCACAAGTGTTGGTTTGATCAACCTCTTGTAATGATAGACCTCTTGCACAGTACTTTGTGACTTTCTCTCTTTTTCTCTACTGATGTTGTCGTAATAAACATTGCTATTAGTATTGCTAAAATGCGTGCCGTCTTTTTTTTCTGCTTCCCTTTGCTTACTTACGAGGCTTGACGTAGTTTGATCACGCAAAGCTTACAGCAGTAGATGCTTGTCAATTTCACAAATTGCTTTTTTTGTGTGTGTCTGTGGGTCTGTCACGCAAAATAGGAAGTGGGGATTTGTGCGTTTTTGAGGTTGAGGGGAAACCTGGATCCTTAAATGTGTATTTGTCAGATAATATTAGCCATAAAGAAAATTATCAACAACTATGGTAAGGACTAGAGCCCATGTAGTGACAGGAGAGAGTCAAAAAAGGCGTTCAATACAGAAACAACTGGACTTTATTTGTAACAGAAGACGTTTCGCTTCTCATCCAAGGAGCTTTCTCAATTCAAAGAGCAGCGTGTAGAAGTAAGGCTTTTAAAAGCTGACAGAAGACACGCACATACTTACTGTATGTAAATGGACAAATCACACCTCACACTAGGGGTGGGCGATATGGCTCAAAAATTATATTGTGATATTTCAGAGCATTATCACAATAACGATAAATTTCGTGATATAACAAAAAAAAATAATCTAATTTATTTGACAAAATTAACTTAACATGTTGCTTTGCAGTAATATATAAAATTTTAAAAAACAACAAGGGGTAATTTTACTTAAATTACTTTATTAAGTAAAGTATTTAGTCTCCAAGTATAAAAATAACTTGTAACAAGTTGATCAGCTGACCCTGAAGCTTCTGGTGTTTCAGCTTCCTCTGTTCCTGCAGGAATTATTCATTTTTCTGATTCATTTTTTTAACTGATCTATCTCTGATCACCTGCCTCTGTGTGAGACGTGAGCTGAGCCGCGCGACAGTTTTAGAGCGAGGGAGAGAGCAGCCCGCACATCGCTGAGCAGCGCGGGGGAGGGGGGGGGGACAAGCTCTCTGTACCTGTGCAGTGAGAGACAGCTGAGACACGTTGTTTGTTTTTAGCATTTTAGCTAGCGTTACACCAGTACAAACTGGTGGAGGGAGGTGCGCAGCTCGGTTTGGTTTTTTGAAGCGCTCGGATGTTAAGGGGGCGGGGCGCCCCAACGTATTACGTCATGAAATTAGCATATCATGATATAACTTTTTTTGCCCGGGCAAGCTTTTTTGCCCGGTAAAACCGGTAACGATATGATATGGCCCAGCCCTACCTCACACCTTAACAGTAAGGGTTTCTTAAAGTCTTTGTTAGTCTAATTCACAAATGAGGCTCCTCTGTTCCCATCAGGTGTGAGGCGTCTGGGAATCAGCCCCAAAGCTGCATTATATGTTTTTGAAAGTTGGAATCTGAGGCCTCCTCCTCCTCTGTTTAAAGATGGTGATTTTATGATTTTATCATGTCCTGGATGACTGAGAATCTTCACCAGCATCTGACAGGAGAGAGGTTTTATTGATGCTGTCAGAGCGACCAGGTTGAGATGATTCCATTTAAAGAAAGCAGATGAGTTTTGTCAGTAAAAACAGAGCCAGTATCATCATGCAGCCAAATAAAGGATAAAAAGCAGCTTTAGTGTAGCAGTCAGATTAATATGATCCACCTCAGGCAGTGTCAAGTGGTTTTCAGTTTTTAATATGCAGTTTCCCCCCACTTGAAAGGGTAGCTTGCTTCAGAGGATTTTTGGACTGGACTTCACTCAATGACCAAGAATCAATCCTTTCTTTTATTTTATTTTGAAAGTTTGTTGAGGTCAAAACAGGTGAAAAACCTAAGAGTACAAACAAGAAAATAGTTCAAGAAAATGTAACTCAATAAGCCTACATCAATTAACATATTCCCAAAATTAAATCCTTTTCAAACTAAAATTTACCCATGAAATTAAGTATAACACATCCACATATGTGACACCCAAATACAATTGAACATATTTTAAATGTTTTTCAGTGATAAACTTTAGTTTAGTTTAGTTCCCCAGTGATACACTTTGGCAGCTCTAAGCTCCCTTAAATGTACAAAATCATATTTAACAAATTACTTTTAGCTTCCACCTTTCATAATAATATACACTTTAACTGCCCTTTAACATATCATTTGCAATTTGAACTTTGTCACAAGTTTAACAAATTACATTTTTAACCTGAATATAAACATTTTGACAGGTTAGTCCACAGCTCCAAATACAATATAATTTACAGCTCACCGGCTCCTTCTTCCTCCTTTTTTTCCTTTTTCTTGAAACAAGCCTTAGTTCTGCAATATTTTCTTAAGTGAAACTTCTCCCAGCACTTCTCTCCCACATTATTTGCCTTTTGCTGCCCTGTGAGTGAACACCTTCAAACAAATCATCAAATCATCTGCACCTGTAGCAAAACAGTCTGCTGCCCCCTGGCTGGGAGACACCTCAAACCCACAACCAGTGAGAGATGGGCGGGGCCTGGAGCTCAGTTTGGAGCTCAGCTCAACACCTCCCACTCGATCTTCCCACGTAAACCACTGGAAAGATCGTATACACTTGCTCACAGTCACAAACTCCCTGCCTGCTCTTCTACAGCCAGCAGGACCACCAACCGTCGGACGTCCCTGTGAAGGATTGTGGATTGAGTGTCTCTCTGACTGCTGGATGCAGGTTGTTTGGATGCAGGATGCTTGGCTGCAGGATGCTTGGCTGCAGGATGCTTGGCTGCAGGCCTCACCTCTGGGGCACAGTAGTTTGTCACGACTCCAACTTTCACATCCCGCACGATGCCTTTGGAGTCTGGGTTGACACTGATGACTCTCCCAAACTGCCTCCCACTTTGGGGTTCTCACGGTCCTCTTCTGACCAACAAAACATTTTGCAGCCCGCCAGACCTGGGCAATCGTTTGGGTCAGCCGAGTCAAACTGCTGAAATGTCGCACATTCAGCAGGTTCTGGATTGCAGCACCTCCAGGTGGCCTTCGAAGCTCCAGGTCTGGTGGTTCTTTCTTTACCTGAGCTCTTGCGAGTGCAGCAACAAATGATTTCTTCTGCATCTTTCCAACAGACTCTCTTGCCATTGATGAAACATCCTTAGCAGATTTAATTGGCCACTCATCAGTTGGTAGACTAAGGAAATGTGGGCCTCGCTGCCACTCTGAATTTTCTTCCAAGTCTTTTTTTCTCTTTCTCTTTGAGAAGTTTATCCCAACCATGACATGGACCTTGTCATCTTCCAGGGTGTAGCCAAGGCCAAGAGCTTTGTTGTCTTCCATTTTGAGCTGATTTGGTAGGATTATAGACTTTGGAGTAGTCTCTTGGTCCTGCTTTCCAGCAGACTGTTTTCCACTTTGACCAGAGAAGATCCATGGCTTTAATTCAAACCCACCTGCTCGCAGGATCTCTTCCACATTTTTTGTGATGAGTTTAAGCTGGTTCAAGTTGTTATGAGAGGTCAAGAAGTCATCAACATAGCTATGTTCTTCTATTACTTGACACTCCTCCACAAAATGGCTGAACTGGGGGAGATTAGCTGTCTCTTTCAGGGCAAGTTGGGCAATACAACCTGCTGGCTTATCTCCAATGTTGACTCTTGTTATTGCAAATTCACCCAGCTCCTCCTCCTCAGAGTCACGCCACAGGAACCTATGCAGATGCACCTCTCGGTCCTCAAGCCACACTGAATTGTACATCCTCCGTATGTCCCCCAGAGCAGCAAAAGTTCCCGTTCGGAATTTGAAGAGCACAGCACGGATTGGGTTGAGGACATCTGGGCCTTTAAACAGGAGATCATTTAAACTCACCCCTTTGCACTTTTGACTGCTGTTCCAGACCAACCTTACTGGAGTTGTGACAGAGTGTGGGTTGGGTGCGATGAGGTGACTGATATACCATACTGGACCAGTCCATACATCCAAGACGTCTTTAGACAACTTTATTGCAGCTCGGCGCTCAACCATTTCATGAACTTGAGCAGTATATGCAGCTTTCCACTCTGGTTGCCTAGCCAGCTGCTTCTCAGTCCTGAAGAATGTGGCTTCGACTGCACTTCTGTTATTAGGTAATGTGGCTGGATCTTCTACCCAGGGATATTTGGCATGCCAATGAGGTTTTTCGCTATGGTCATCAGCAACTATATATGTGAGCCCACTTTTTACCACTTCCAGCTCCCTTTCTTCAGCGAGCGTCATTTCTTTGCCACCTGGCTGGCAGTTTCCACAGCGACAGCCTCCACATCTCGGGACACAGCCAGCACCAATACTATCCCATTTCCACCACTTGAGGAAACTGGATGTAGTAGCACAACTGGATTCCTGAGTTCGGACAGCAATCTTGATTTGCTGTGGGGGACGACTGGGGGCTACACAGATGCGTTCTTCATACCTCACAGCAGCAGCTCTCATAGACCTTGCGAAGTGTGTTCTTGATGTATGAGCTGATACAGTGACCTCCTCAAACAGCTCAGGATGGGTGCCAGCAATTGTCTTTCCCATTGGTCCATCCCACAGCACAAGATCTCCAACAGTACAGACTTTCTGTGGAACCAGCTGGCCTTCTTTGTGGCTTATAAGGAGGTGGATTTCTTTTGGCCTTACCAGGTCACTGAGTGGGATGCCTGGGAAGAACCTTTGCAGCTTTTTTGCGGACACATGTCTATGGACATCTGCAATTTTTTCCAGGCCATAACAAACCAGCTGATGGGACTTGAAAGAGCCTCTTGAGTTGCGGACACGGATTTTCAGGAGGTACCGCTTTGTTTCAACAAAGACTTTCATTCCTCCTACACCATGGACCACAAGTGTGACGTCTTCACTTCTGAGGTTAAGTCGACCTGCTGCCTCATGAGTAATATAATTAGTGTCAGAAGCTAGATCGATCAGGGTCCCAATTTTTTGTCCATCATTAGCTCTGACCTCCAGAAGCATCATTATAACAGGCCACTCCATTAGCCCATTTTCTGCCAGAAGACTTGAGTGACTTTTTGCAACATGGGAGGTTGATGCTGTGTTACAGAATACATCTTGACATTGTTGGGCCAGTTCCGGTGAAAGCTTTTTAAGGAACCCTTCTTGGGCTTCAGTGTAATTCCTCTTGTTACCACCTCCCACTGTGCCACTCCTGCTCCTCCTTTGGCCTGTACTACCTCTAGATGTTTCAGCATTTGGACACAGATAATAATGATGGTCTTTGTCTTTCCTCCTCTCGCATTCAGAATTTCTGCACAGGAATGAAGTTTTGCAGTGATCATCATCAGTGTGGATCTCCAAACATTTCCAGCAGGCTCCCAATTTTCGTACTGCATCTTTCTTCTCTGTGAGATTGAGCACACGGAATTGTTTACAGAAGTACAGCTTCTTCCCATGTTTGAGATCTCCACAGACGACACACCCTGAGAGACGGCTGCTTAACTGGTTTGTAGTTCTAGTTCTTGCTTGCCTTTGCTCAGATCGAATTTCTTTTCTTGGTAAATCCTCATCCCTCAGTTGATCTAGCTGTTCATAGATGCTTTCTTGACTCTTGAGAAAAGCCAGAAGATTGTCAAAGCGCTTCTCTGGTTTAGTATTTATCCTCTCAGCTGCATAGAGAAGCCATTCTTTCTTCAACACATCAGGAAGTTTACTTTCAATACATTTTGTCATTAGGGGGTTCTTCAAAGCACCACTGTCACCAAGTTCATTTAGGTCTTCAAGGGCTTTCTCAACAGCTTGGATTAGTTCAACAATTTTCTTTGGCTGATGACTTCTGACAGGTGGAAGACTCTGGAGTTCCTCAACTATTTCGATTGCAATAACTGTTTGGTTTCCGAACCTGTTTTCCAGTACACGAAATATGTCGTCTGCTGTGTTGTAGGTTAATAGTCGGAGGTCTTTCATCATCTTCTCATCCAAACTGTCGATGAGCTGGAATTTTTTGACTTCCCTTGACCCGGTGGGTTCTCCTTGCCTCTGAAGTGCCTCCCAGTCTCTTTTCCAACGATGAAAGTCTCGTCTGTTGCCAGTAAACTTGGGGAGGGAGGTCGGCTTCAGTCTAATGGCTGATGTTGGATAGGTGATGGGAGCTCCACTTCCAACATTTCCAGCATCTTCCTTAGCTTTTGCCTCAATGAACTCTATTTTTCTGGACATTAACTTTGGAACAATTTGCTCAAGCTCTCTTACACGCATCTGAAAGTCACTCTGCTCAGCCGAAGGGGCCCAGCACTTCCATTGTGTATACAACTCCTTTGCCTTCTTCACCAGTATTTCCATGTAGTCGAACATGAAGTCAAAGGCCTCTTTATTTCCACCAGGTTTAAAGGACATCACACTCTCTACTTTCTCCTCTGCAGCTTTTACTGCCATTTTCAGTTCCTCTTCACCAAAATTTGCCCAGAGCGTCTTCTGGACAAGGTCCTTCAGATCTTTCAATTTCATTTCACACTCACTTTCAGTTTTCTCAATATCAGTCCTTTGCAACTCACTTAACTCTGGGACCGTTTCAGAATCCTCTTCTAGTTTTGCCTCTGCAAGATACTGAGCTTCCACATCTTCATTGGCTTCCATAACTTTGTTAGCCTCAATTATGAGTTTCTTGAAACTGTCTCTGAGCTCCTCTTCTGGCATTATGGTGTGCATCCGGACAACGTTATTGGCAAGTCGGGAGAATAACCTCTTTGCAGATGTTCTGTTACTTTTAAGCTGCTCCAATGACTTTGAGTCAGCCATTTTGCTTTTTAACAGATTTTCTGCTCCAGCCCTTATTGGCGGTTTTTCACTGTCAAGTGGTTTTCAGTTTTTAATATGCAGTTTCCCCCCACTTGAAAGGGTAGCTTGCTTCAGAGGATTTTTGGACTGGACTTCACTCAATGACCAAGAATCAATCCTTTCTTTTATTTTATTTTGAAAGTTTGTTGAGGTCAAAACAGGTGAAAAACCTAAGAGTACAAACAAGAAAATAGTTCAAGAAAATGTAACTCAATAAGCCTACATCAATTAACATATTCCCAAAATTAAATCCTTTTCAAACTAAAATTTACCCATGAAATTAAGTATAACACATCCACATATGTGACACCCAAATACAATTGAACATATTTTAAATGTTTTTCAGTGATAAACTTTAGTTTAGTTTAGTTCCCCAGTGATACACTTTGGCAGCTCTAAGCTCCCTTAAATGTACAAAATCATATTTAACAAATTACTTTTAGCTTCCACCTTTCATAATAATATACACTTTAACTGCCCTTTAACATATCATTTGCAATTTGAACTTTGTCACAAGTTTAACAAATTACATTTTTAACCTGAATATAAACATTTTGACAGGTTAGTCCACAGCTCCAAATACAATATAATTTACAGCTCACCGGCTCCTTCTTCCTCCTTTTTTTCCTTTTTCTTGAAACAAGCCTTAGTTCTGCAATATTTTCTTAAGTGAAACTTCTCCCAGCACTTCTCTCCCACATTATTTGCCTTTTGCTGCCCTGTGAGTGAACACCTTCAAACAAATCATCAAATCATCTGCACCTGTAGCAAAACAGTCTGCTGCCCCCTGGCTGGGAGACACCTCAAACCCACAACCAGTGAGAGATGGGCGGGGCCTGGAGCTCAGTTTGGAGCTCAGCTCAACAGGCAGTAAAATAACAAGAGATATTTTATTAAACAGAATTCTCTACAGTGTGGGAGGGAGCATGTCTTTCTCCAACATAGTGGGTAGGTATTACTGTTAGGCTAAAAAAAGTCAGCTAAATGCAAAATTAGTTTCCACATCTTTAAAGTTTTATCCTGTTAAGCACCTTGGTCAATGCAAGGCATTGTGGAAGGTGCTATACAAATAAAGTTTATTATTATTATTATTATTAAAGTGCTAAATATTTGACGGGTGTGGGAGTCATTTTGTAGCTGCTTCCACAGATAAAGACATTAAAGGGAAACGTGGACAAATCTGGTCCGTACTTTTTTTTCCGCAGCTTCTGCTGCTCACGTTTTTCACAGTTGGAGTTCATTCTGGAGGAGCTTAGCTCTTGGAAATACTGGAGGAAGTCCAGAATGTATAGGAGGCGAGACACGACGCAGAAAGTAGGTTGTAAACATGTTAAGAACAGATGAGGATCGTCTTTGAATTGTTTTTCTGTTGACATCAAAACCACATGCATTTGAATGTTTTCATGTTGGACGTGGGACTCTTGAGCAAACGGATTTTAATCAAGAGGGTTGAGCTTGAAAAAATGATTATTAATGCTATTTGATCATCTTATAACTGAACTGGCTTTGGCTCATTTTTCATTTACCGTATACATTTTCATGTCTAATATTAAAGAGAGCACAATATCGTGTAAAAAAAAATAAATCTAACCAATTCAATTCAGTTTATTTATATAGCGCCAAGTCACAACTGCAGTCGTCTCAGGGCACTGAACAGAAACATTTATATTCATAACAAATAAGTTAATAACATTAATTATCTGAGGCGCAGACTGATTTGAGTCTAACTTCATCGCAGACTCATCCTGAGCAAGCTTAAAGGCGACAGTAGAAAGGAAAACCTCCCTCATGATGAGGAAGAAAACTTTAGCAGAACCAGGCTCAGGACAAGCAGCCGTCCGCTTCGACCGGCTGGGTTTTAGGGGAACAGGAAGGAGGAACAGATACACAATGGCAGGCTAAGAATCACATGTTAAGATAGAAATAGCATGAAATGAAAACTACAGGTATTCAATTTTCACAAATCTTTTAAAGAAATTAGGTCAGTTTGTCCTCCAGTAGTCTAAGCCTATAGCAGCATAACAAGCCAACCCTAACTATAGGATTTATCAACAAGGAAAGTCTTAAGTCCATTCTTAAAACTGGACAATGTGTCAGCCTCACGGACAGAAACAGGAAGTTGGTTCCACAAGAGAGGAGCCTGATAACTGAAAGATCTTCCACTCATTCTTCTTTTGGACACTCTAGGAACCACAAATAAGCCTGCAGTCTGAGAGCAGAGTGCTCTGTTAGGAAAATATGGATCAATATAAGATCTCGAATATAGGATGGAGCTAGGTTGTTGAGGGCTTTATAATCAGAGAACAGCGGTTAGGACAGCTTGTCGCTGACAAAACACTGAAAACACCATTTAAATGCTAACACAGTTAGCATTGGGTTTATAACTGGACATTCATATACACATCAAATGTTTCAAAGGCATTACTAAAGACATGTTATAACTTTAACTATTAGCTATAGACATACTTGACTCATCGCAACAAATCGAGTATTAAAGGTGCAGTCTGCAGTTTCTGTAGAACGCAGCACGGAAAAAATTTCAACAGGGAAAGCATTCTGATCCCTCCCCCTCAGAGCCATATATGGCTCTGCTCCCCCTTGCACTCGCTGAAATTCAGCTCTGCCTCCTTGGCTCCTCCCCCCACAGCATGTCCTGTCGCAGCCGCTGCGAAGATCTGTGTTTATATGTTTATAAAACGTTCTAAAAAATCAAATAAAAACATGGAGCGCTGGTCCAGCACACCAGATCAGGGATGAAGAAGGGGAATTTAATACATTTGTGTCACATACAAAACAGTTCTGCATCGCTTTGCAATCCTTTGAACGAGAATGTGCGCGGCCGCTGGGACTGGGACAGTGCGGGGGCGTGGGTTAGGAGCGTGAGATGCTCTGTTTTTATTGGCTGGTTAACGGCGGGTCACTGTGGCTTTTTAGAAATGCTTTTAGTAACACCTGGAGAAGCAAGGGGACTATAGTTTTTTCAAAGATTACTTTGTCTAACATCAGTCTGTCAGGAGATAGTGACAGAGTGAAGAAATATGTTAAAAATATATTTTTAGAAAACTTACAGACTGCACTACAGAAACTGCAGACTGCACCTTTAAGTCATATTCAGTCACAGTGAGCTAAGCACATTTTCAGATGCCTCTTGTTTAAGCTACATTTTGATAACTACGGTACATCATTTTGATGTTAGAGGTTCCAGAGGTGTTGCTCGATATGTCTTGCTACTCAGGAATACCCCAGGATAATTGGTGGGAATTCTATTTTTAACGTATTTTAATGAGGATTTCTTGTCGTCATTTGAAAGAGGAAAGCAAAACATATTTAGGGATTTCTTGTTGGGAGATTGGAAATAAAAAAATAAAAAGCTTCACTAGCATGCAGGGAAAGTAGCAAAAAATGTAAGACTTTTCTGCTAGAAATCATTTGTAGTTGTTGGTACTGCTCAGACAAGTGCACAATCTTTAGTATAGTTCAGACATTTCCTTCAAGTGACCCATACATAAGATATTTGTTCAACATATTTAGACAAAATCCTTGCAAATTTTTAAACTAATCGAGTCAAGTTGCCTATATCTCCACTATTATTACTACTACACTATATTTCTACGACAAGAAGCTACGGTAACTGTATTGGGACAACGTGCATCACAGCAATTACTCTGCTAACACACTTAAAGTGGCAGCACAGATTATTGTTCACAAAATCCATTTTTGACAATTGAAACTCACTGTAGTCTCTTCCATGTGATCCTTCTAACCAAACAGTTTATTTCCCTCCTCTACTCACAGTATTGACAGACGAGTGGAAAGCATCACAAAGGACAGCTGAAGTGAGAATAACAGCCACTTTTACTCATAGCTGTACACAATCTCAGTAAATGCTTTGGAAAATTCCTCTCACCTTCTAACCCTCTGCACATTTTACCAAGGCGGCGTGGAAAATCTTTTTGAGAGTGTCTGATGCAAACCTTGTTGCAAACCTTTCCGAATTGTTATATTTGTAAAAACAGCTTACGTCTTCTCATAAACCTGATTTCATGAAATCAGCCTGGACGCCAAAATGCAAATCCATAGTTTCTTTATATTTAGTCAAAGAGGGAAGTGTTTGTGAAAGAACAGTGTATTAATAAAAGTAAAGCTTAGAGGGATTAGATAAATACATCTCTGAATTCAGATTTTCTGATTTCAGTAGAACTGGATAGGAAATATTTCTTAGTGCTGGTGAAATGAGTCTGGATTCTTAAAGCCTCGCAGACAAGTTCTTACTGGTAGAATAATTAGCCTAAGCTCATTGATCATCCTTCTATCCCAACAGCATCTGTGCTATTCCCAGGAACCACCTGTATGTATGTGTTGTCGTTACAGAAGGAGACGACATGAAATTTGATCCGTTTGGAACGACGGGTCTCAGCAGCCTGGCCAGCTACGACTGGTCAGAGCGCGAGGAAAGTCAGAATGAGCTCCGGAGGTCACAGGGCTTGGAAGGAGCTTCTTTTCCATCCTTAGTCCCATCACAGAAGACGGAGCTTAGCTTGGGCAGCACTGAAAACATCCCAAACAGTTCTGTGGCAAAGATCACCACCTCCCTAACCACAGAGAAGGGTTTGTCTGCGGGAGACAAGTTCGAGGCCTTTGCCGACTTCGGCTCCGCTGACCGAGGCGGCGCCAGCGACGATTTTGGAGACTTTGCCAGTACCGTTTCTGAAAAGTCCAACTCGCCTGCTGTCACTGCAGAGGCGGGATGTGAAGGAGACCAAACCGAGACTTCAGAAGAGTTTGGTGCCTTCCAGGGGGACAGGCCTAAATTTGGCAAGTCGGACTTTCTGAAAGCCAGCGCTCAGACAAAAGTCAAGTCCAGCGAGGAGATGATCAAGAACGAGCTCGCAACCTTTGACCTGTCTGTTCAAGGTGAGTCGTCATCCTAATTCTCTTACCTCTGCGTATTTATTTTGACTTTCCTTTGACTTTGGTAGTCCTTTAAAAAAATCAGTTTTGAAGCCAGTGATGGCAAAAAAGAGAAAAACCTGAAACCCTTAGGTCCAAACAGACAAAAGTTCAAACGTGAACTCTTGTCTTAATGTAAGCCTTAATGTGACCCTTAAATGGCTTCTAGTATGTTTTCCCACACCTCCTCCTCGTCACTATCCTCTTCTGATCTGTGATCGAGCTGTCAGACATTAGATGGTGGTGTTGCCATCACAGTCCCGCTCTAATGGCAGCAGCTGCTGAGATGGATTATCAGAAACCAACAAATCCATAAGCAGAGATGAACCGTAACGACTTTAAGGCAGTTCATTCTTTTAACTGCTGTTTGCTGGTGTTATGTTCCACGAATGATTAATTGCAGATAAAAGCCCCACAGTTTCCCTGCCGCTGGTTTAATTTGTCTCGGGAAGCTGTGATCTGATGAGAGTGGGGCTGTGCGAGTGGTTCAGGGGAGGAGGACACATGCCTCTGCAGCTGGGGGAGCAGGTAGGGGTAGATTACCTGTCTGGACGAGCCACACACGTTCAAGTGTTGGCTTGTGTTTGAGGCTGTTTTTGTTGTGGTTTCTTGGCAGGATGGTCTCTCTCTGACTCCCTGTGAATTATTCATAACAGTGTATTATTGGATACCTAATTATTGTTTGTCTGAAATGAAGCGTGTACTCATTCAGCACTCGTCTGGGAGGAACTGGCCACAATAACATTGACAGTGTGCTGGTGTAAACAAATGTGGATGGCTCAGCTTGACTCATCACTCTGAGTTTCTACATTTGTTTGTTTTCAAGGTTTTCTCTGTTATTATTCATCCCACTCCCGTCTCCCGTCTCGACCTCAGGTTCCCACAAACGCAGCCACAGTTTGGGCGAGAAAGAGATTGGACGTTGTCCTCCATCTCCAGCTCCAGAGCAGCCTTTCAGGGACCGGTCCAACACCCTGAACGAGAAGCCCACCCTGCCCGTCATCAGGGACAAGTACAAAGACCTGACAGGGGAGGTGGAGGTGAGCAGACCCTCCGCATGTTGGTGCGATCAATAACAAACAGAATAATAATAAACAGAACCGGTAAAGCTAGAACACAAATATTTTTTTGCGTTTGGCCTTTGTGCTCATGTGAGATAATGTTCTGTGTTTTTGCAGGAAAGTGAACGTTACGCATACGAATGGCAGAGGTGTTTGGAAAGTGCTCTGGAGGTTTGTTTGTCTCATAGCAACATTTGTTTTGTCGTGAAACTCTAAAGCTAATGGAGTAGAATAATTACAAGGATTAAAATGTTTTTCCCACCTGGACCTCCCCTGCACGTTGGGACAAATGTATTTATACCTGCATGGTTTGTTTTCTTGTTTTCAAGGAAACAGTGGACTATTTATTATTGAATTCTGCGTTTTGCCTGTATTCATTACTGTGTTTTCCTACTCCTTCAATATTTAATTATTTTTATTTAATTATTTTGAAAGCTAAGGTATGAACATGGTTGAAAAGATGAGTCGGTGTCCATCTGTTAAAATTATTAAAACAACTTTCAGAGAAAAAAGGGAAAAAGTGAGGGACTGTTTCATGCAACCAAATAAGTTTAACTAAATGTATGAAAACCTTGTAGAGGTTAATGCTGGGTCAAAATGCTGGCAAGCTGTTTTGTGCTAAATATAATTACGATGAACAAAATGAGCATGTTTGACGTACCGCTCGCTCCCGTCTGTCCACATTAAGGTCATCACCAAAGCGAACAACACCCTGAACGGGATCAGCAGCTCGTCTGTCTGCACCGAGGTCATCCAGTCTGCTCAGGGCATGGAGTACCTGCTGGGTGAGGAACCACATCAGAGTCCTGAACTGTGAAACCACGAGTGGGTGAAAGACAGAGCCAAAAAAAAAACACAGAACAGCTGACCGTGTTGCTCTACTGGTCTCGTTTAAACCTTTCTGAAAAATGTGTCTGCACAAAAAGCAACAACTACCACATTGGACGGACAAAGCATGTGTTGAAAATTACACATAGACAGACGAGCTTTAATCAGTGTTAAGCTTTTCGTTTTCATTCAACCTTTATTTAGGCAGGTTAATCTCATTGAGCCTCGAGGACTCATTTACAAGAGAGACCTGGCTACAAACAAAGAATGATGACAACAGCAACAGTAGATTTTCCTTGAACAATCAACAATAGACAATCATAAGAGAGAAATACAGAATTTTTTAACAAGTTAAAACAAAGATGTCGAAGTAGCAAAACAGACAGATTAGAATAGAATAGAATATATCTTTATTGACATTGCCATTACACCAGGGCACAATACAACATGATTGAATTACGCACATTCGTCTTAAGATGGGACGATGCACGAAGCCGCAGCCATACGGCGCTGCCACAATCTTAGATATGAAAAAAAGGGAAGATAACATGAGGATAAGTTGTGGTATTACAAAGAAGATCTTTCACGTCTTGCCTGTTTAGGCACCATATGAGAAATCAAAAAACTCTACCAGAAAGCATATTTAAGACAAATCACATATGCATTTGAGGTCGTTTATAAGGCAGATGTAGAAAATAAAAAAACAGGAACATGTCTGCATTGGTTTTAGCCAGGAGTCCAACAGATTCTTAAAGCCATTTAGAGAGGTCAAGGTCGAGATCTTCAGATCTTTTTGTAAGATAAAATCTTAATTGCATCATATCATACCTGTTCTTTTACTTTCTGAAATCACATATAGACCTTTAAATAAAAAGATAACGAACCCCCAGCTGTTCACTAAACCTCTTTAAAAGGAGCAGAGGATGGTGTTTTATTTCCTGTTGTTTGTGTGTTTTCTCGGCCAGGCGTGGTGGAGGTGTACCGTGTCACCAGGCGAGTGGAGCTGGGCATCAAGGCCACGGCGGTTTGCTCAGAGAAGCTGCAGCAGCTGCTGAAGGACATCAGCCGCCTGTGGAACAACCTCATCAGCTTCATGTCGCTGGCCAAGCTCGTAGTAAGACGGTCAAGAACATCCATTTGATGATAACAGGATTTATGTACTACACCTGCTGACGGGATATTGGAGTCACAGATTCTGTTTCGAACACAAAGCGTTGTTGCTCTGTTGAAATATAATCAATGATTCATCGATTCTGCACTCCTGAGTTTCCCTGGTGGGCCAGTTCTCAGATTACAGGAGGCGCATAGATTTATTTATTTGTTTGCAAGTGTTTTGTAAAAAAGGACGAGGTCTGTCCTCATCCACGGAGATTAAAATTTAACTGGCAACATAAAATATAAAATGTTGACGCTGCGAGATGTTTTTTGAAAGCAGTGCTGTTTTTGTTTCATGACTACTGCTACATCTTTCCCTGCAGCTGGAGGTAAATCCTGTGTGTGTGTGTTTTATTTGTGTGTGTGTAGCCTGATGACAGCTCCCTGGATTTCTCCTCCTGTATTCTGAGGCCCGGCATCAAGAATCCCAAAGAGCTGGCTTGTGGAGTTTGCCTGCTCAACGTTGATGCTCGCAGCAAGGTTTGTGTCCACAAACACACAGAGGGAAGAGCTGCGGCGGACGCATTTTACAGAAGCGCTGTCGTACTCATCCACAGCAAACACCAACTGACCTTTGTTTTTGTTACTTTGAAACATTTTGCAGAAGAGGGAAGGAAGCGCTATTGGACGTCTGATTAAAAGAGTATGAGAATGACATCCAAACTTGTTTCTTTTTTTCTTTCTTTTTTTTTTACTATGGGATCTTCTTTTTCTGGGGCCAAAGTGACAACAACTTAAGTATCACACATAAAAGCAGCTGACTGAAAACAATTTGCTCTTTTCAGACGTCCTCTGTTTCTGCCTGCATGCCTGTCGAGCTTTTTCTTCTCACGGGGCTCAGAGTTTATCTAAACAATCATGTGCACATTCACATATTTAAATAGTAAAGTACTTCAAGGAATTAACTAAACCTTTCCCTTTTACTAACACAAGCCAATTTTATGATCTATGATTAAGCTTAAGTTAGCTCAGTGAATTAAAACATTGTTTTTTCCAGCCCACCAGTTTGATAAAAACATCTGGCGATATCTGTAAACGTGTGAACAGTTGAGTGAATTTTGTTGTAAAGTGCGACACTTAAAGGACTTTTATGAGCCTAAAAGTGTTGCGTAGATGCGTGAATGTAGAGTTTAATGGTTAATTGTTGATGTGCCATAATTATAAAAGGATTCTTTGATCTGAAAGCATCAAAGTAGTCCATTTGTTACACAATAATTGAGTTGTTCTGTTGTAGATTTCCGGGGTTTATTATTATTAATGTTGCTGACACGTTTAGAAAGTATTTTTAGTTTTACTTTAGTTGTTGTTTGACCCTCGGATCTTTCTCAGGACTAGGACCATGCACGATGACGTACATAATGTTTATTTACAGGATGGCGTCTCTCATCTTCAATTATCTTCTTTGTCTATACAGAAACAAAAATATTAGCTTTTTTACTGCCAGAGCACAGAAAGTGAGAGGAAACAAAGATGTTTGGAGCTGATACGTTGTGACGTTTGACGGAATTCATTCAACCTTTATTTAGACAGGAATACAAATACTGAGTAAATTTGAGAAGTATGAACAGAAATACCACATTATGTGTTTTGCCTTAACATTCAGTCTAAGAATACTGCAAGGCCTTTATGCAAAATAGTAATGTTAACTGTTTGAAAAACTTACAAAGACCAGAGAACTTAAATTTTTCTTGCAAAAGTGTTAAATGAAATTAGTTGAACAAATAGTTTTAAATAAAACTAGCTAAATTAACTGAAGCTGAAAGCTAAAATAATAAAAACAGGAGCTTGAATTCACAAAACTACTGGTAAATGTTATAGTTTACATAACCATAGCTAAACTGTAACCAAACGCAAACACTGGCTAAAACCAAAGCAGAGACTAAAAGTTGCAAACAGTAGCTGAAAGCTAAACTCTACAAAACCAAAGTTTCAAGTTAAGATTTGCAAAGCAGACAAAAACAAATTGTAGCAAAACCCCAACTAAAGCTAAAATGAGCAAAATATTACTTAAAAGGTTAAATTAGCAAGACAGTAGCTAAAAACTAAAGCATTAGAAGACAAAAGAAAAGGAAGTTTGCTGAAGTAGATTTCAGTGAAGAAAATGTAAAATATCTCCAAAAAAAATTTGTGGGAAAGTCTTGAAAATGAAGCTAAATTTTAAGTAGCTCAAGGAACAAACAACATGTTTTAGTCACCAAATCAATAATTTAACCCATGAATTAAACACAGTTTGATCAGTTTCTTTTTGACTACAACTCTCATCTCTACGTATTTTATCATATGTTCCCTCCAAGAAGTGAAGGAAGTCAAAGCTCGGCAGGCTCGCTCAGAAACGGGTTCTGATCTGTGGACGGGCCGTCACTCTTCAGATGTGACGTCAGGCTCTCGTCTCCCAGCTTTGCTGCTGAAGCTGGACTGAAGCCGATCAGAAATAAATGAGTGGAGAGACGTCACTTTGACACCACGGGGCGGGTTCTGGCTCTCTGGGGTTGGTTCTTCAAGGTAATGGGTTCATTTTTTCCCCCTCGCCTCCACCTCGAGGCAACTACTCCCCTCCCCACTTCCAGCTAACAACCATCGATGTTTCTAACACCTGTCCTCTGACTGATGCTGTGTGACTGTGCTTTTGATCGGCGTGGGTCGTTTACGGTGTTTTCGTATCGGACCCTGCGGTTTAAAGGGCAGAACGCTGGTGCTGATTGTTTTCTCATCATCTCCCTGCTGCTCTGCCAGAGCCAGACGGATGGTTCGAATATATAAATATAAATATGTGACTGACTGCGAGGCACCTCGGCTGTGAGCAGATGTGGCTTAAACAGGAGTCAGGGAGATAATAGACCCACACACACACACCGCCTCACTCCTGTGTGCGCAGAGGCGGGCTGAAATTTATGCCGTTTTGTTTAGTCTGTGCCACCAGGACGAGATTAATAATGCATCTTTTAATTACATTCTGGGCAGAGCCGCACTGCTGCGAGCACATGAAGCCACGTGGAGCCTCAGTCTAAGAGGAAGTGAAAGAGCGGAGCAGACGGCACTGATTGGTCCATTGTCCTTCAGTGAAGACGTGCCCATTTGTTTGTTGCATCAGAATTAGAGAGGGGTAGAAACAAATCCAACAAGCAGATGTGCTTCTCTTGAAGTCCTGCTGCAAGTTTTCATGCTTCTCTATGTTTCTGTGAAATTTAATGATTTACATAGAAGCAACAAAAAAATAAAAAATCTCCAAGTTTTTGGTTTCACCTCATCCTTTGAAGACATTTTGAACTTAAAAGAAACAGCTGTCTCCACTTCCTGCAGCTCCGCTTTACTGTTTTTTTTTTTTTTGTTTTTTATGAAATGTTGGTAGTGGTACTGATTTGTTGAACTAATTTAAAAGTTTAACATTTCTGGAAGGAATGCACATGATTTCTGAATGTATGTATAAAGCTTTATTGTCATTTTCACAAGTACAACAAAATTGCAGAGCCTCGCCCGCTTGTACAAGAGGTTGCTTAGGGCACAGCAAAGCATAACAACATGTACATTAAATATAAAAATGTTTAATACAATAGAAAAAAAAAGATTTTGTACAAACATCATTGCTGTACACAGAATATTGCACATGACTAACATATTACATAACTAACATATTATTTTATATTAGGAAGGTTTTGGTCCAACCTTTCCATGAGTTGACGCTCGTCCACTACCGCACCAAGTTGAAAGAATGACTGACGTATGATCGAGTTTGAGGCATGTTCTGATTTTAAAAATCACTTGCCTGTGGTGACCATCTTGAATCGGTTTAACGCCAAAAGTTAATCCGCTGTATATGTTGATGTCGTTTTTCAGAAAAAAGGCGTAAATATTTGGCTTTTTCAAGTAAAGAACATGAAAAGGGAGCTTTTATTTTTTTGCAGTTTTTCTGAAGTGTGTCTTAGATCTATTCATCCATCCATCCATCCATCCATCCATTATCTTCTACTTGTTCTGAAGTCCGGTTGCGGAGGCAGCACCTTGAGCAGGGATGTCCAGTCGTCTCTTTCCACAGCCACCTCTTCCAGCTCTTCTGGGAGGACCCCAAGACGTTCCCAGGCCAACCAAGAGACGTAGTCTCTCCAGTGTGTCCTGGGTCTTCCCCGGGGTCTCTTCCCTGTCAGACATGCCCTACGCACCTCCCTAGGGAGGCGCCCAGGGAGCGTCCAGATGGGCACCTTTACCAGATGCCCAAACCACCTCAACTGGCTCCTCTCGATGTGGAGGAGCAGCAGTTCTACTCTGAGTCTCCCGGATAACTGAACTTCGCACCTTATCTCTAAGGAAGAATCCAGCTACCCTGTGGAGGAAACTCATTTCAGCCGCCTGTATCTGCGATCTCATTCTTTTGGTTTTTACACAGAGTTCATGTCTATAGGTGAGGGTAGGAACGTAGACCGGCCACAGCGGACCAGTATAGAGTCAGCAATACTGCAGATGCTGCACCAATCCATCTGTCAATCGCCCGCTCCATTCTTCCCTCACTCATGAACAAAACTCTGAGATACTTGAACTCCTCCACTTGAGGCAGAACCTCACCCTCGACCCAAAGAGAGCAGTCCACCCTTTTCTGACTGAGGACCATGACCTCAGATTTGGAGATACTGATTCTCATCCAAGACATTTCACACTTGGCTGTAAACCGCTTCAGTGAGAGCTGAAGATCACGTCACAATGACGCCAACAGGACCACATCATCTGAGGGCACCAAACCAGAATCCCTCCGCCCACTGGCTGCACCGAGAATTTTTTTTCTCATGAAAGATATGAACAGAATCGTTGACAACGGGCAGCCCTGGCAGAGTCCAACTCCCACCCTGAAGGGGTCCGATTTACTGTCGGCAGTGTGAACCAAACTCTCACACCACTTGTAAAGGGAGGGACCAACCAGTCGATAGCGACATGCCCCCAATGCCATACTCTCAATTAGTGCTGGGCGATATGACAATATATATCGTGGGGACGATAGAAACCTGTCTATCGTGCTACTTTCCTTCTATCGTCTCTATCGTGATAAATAAGAATAAAAAAATAACTGTCGCAAAGAAGCTTCATATTGTGGTTTTGCGAGATGACGGCGCTGCTTTATGTTTGACGCACGCGCGGGTTTGCGACACATGCTTTACGTTGTTAAACTCGAGAGCAATGGAGACGCAGGGGCATGAAGCCGGTGTCTCAACAAGGAGAAAACAGCTGCACAGGCAGCCCAAGAAGAAGAACTTTTACCAAAAAGAGGGGGAAGCTCACCTTGTTAGCTTCCATTATTTCGCTCCGCTGAAACTCGGAGACAAAATGGGTCCAGAGGACACGAACCCAGAGTCCAACCGAGTCCGAACTCGGGTCCAGTTAACCAATACAAAACAGACCAGAGACACAACAGAACCGCAATCAAACGCAACGTTTTCTCTTTTCTGTTTCTTGCCTTGTTTACTCCAGATTCCAGAGCGGATTTCTTCTTCGTGGGTTTTATTAGCAGCCGTTGTTTTACCGCCACCTGCAGGAAAAATTTGGACCAAAGTAGAAACTCCTTTTCTACTTTGGTCCCAATTTTTCCTGTACACACACACACACACACACACACACACATCGTGTTGTATATATCGTGATATATATTGTTATCGTGATGTAAAAAAGTCCATATTGTGATATATGATTTTTTTCCATATCGCCCAGCACTACTCTTAATGCACCCCCCACAGAGTACCTCAAGGAACACGGTCAAATTCATTTTCCAAGTCCACAAACACATGTAGACTGCATGGGCAAACTCCCACGGCCCCTTGAGGACCCTAGTAAAGAG
Source organism: Garcialebias charrua (assembly GCA_038048925.1). Lineage (NCBI taxonomy): Eukaryota > Metazoa > Chordata > Actinopteri > Cyprinodontiformes > Rivulidae > Garcialebias > Garcialebias charrua. Next base: position 51,618 of record JBBPBX010003303.1, read on the forward strand.
CTGGTCCAGTGATCCACAGCCAGAACAGAACCCTCATTGTTCCTCCTGGATCAGAGGTTGGACCATCGATCAAACTCACTTCTCCTGTACCCCTGAATAGACCTTACCAGGGAGGCTAAGGAGAGTGATGCACCTGTAATAGGAACACACCCTCCACTCCCCCTTTTTTGAAGAATGGAACCACCACCCCAGTCTGCCAGTCCAGTGGCACTGCCCCAATATCCACACAATGTTGCAAAGGTGTGTAAACTAAGACAGCCCCACATCATCCAGAGCCTTAAGGAAATCATGGCGGATCTTGTCCACGCCCGGAGCCCTGCCACCACAGAGCTTTTTAACTACTTCGATGACCTCAGCCACAGTTATGGACAGACAAACCCCAAAGTCCCCCAAATCAGCTTCCTCCATGGAGGTCATGCCAGTGGGATTGAGAAGGTCCGAGAAGTATTCCTTGCACCTCCCGATGACATCACTGGTTGATGTCAGCAGCACCCCACCTTCACTGAACACATTCGGCTTAGGAGGCAGCTCTTTACTACCACTGCGTTACGTCAAGGTGGGGTGCTGTTGACCTCAACCAGTGACGTCATCGGGAAGATTCTGGGCCATTTTGAATGGGGTCAACTCCAAAATTGAACAGTTGTTAGGAGAGAGTGTGAATAAAATCTAGTTCAGTGGTTCATGAGATATTTTACTAACGCAACAATCAAACACAGGTGGGCGAAGCCATCATAGACTTTCACCTTTGGCAGCAGGTAGAAAAAAAGTAGAACAAAACATTCAGTTAAAAGCATTAGTTTAATCTGATCACTTCAGCTCGGGTCCATGAGTTGCTGCTCTAAAGGCCTCCACCCTGATGAAACGGGTGGAGTTAGCTTCTGATCCATGCAGCTCTGCACTGAAGGGTGGATTTCTTACAGCGCGTCTTTGTGCGACCACCTTTCTCATTTCAAATCCTCTTCCTGCACCCCCCTCCCAGGTTCCAGGTGTAGGTTTGCAGGAACAAGTAGTCCAGGGCACAAAGAGCGCTGAAAGGAAATCGCTCTGCTTGTGAAATGTGAGCGTGAGAAAAGGTGACGAGTGGAAAATGTGTCATTCTGCTCCCGTTAGGCAGCCAGCAGAGCATCAGAGCAGGCAGGTGGAGATGTGTTTGACTTAATGGTGTGTTACAGCGGTGAGATTCCCTTTTTTTATTTTTTTTATTCACACGCAATCCTTGCTTTCTGCTTGCGTCTCCTGCTGCTTGTGTGGAAGGTTCTAATTCACTGCACATGACTCATTCCTCGCTCCAGGTTCATCTCCACGATTTCAGCAGGGATGTTAGTGTCTCGTGGTTGCACACAAAGTGTTGCAGCTGCGCCCAGAGGAAGTCCAGGCTCACATGGAGGGGGTCACACAGCTACGTTTAACGTGATTTCTTCCTAGTGTTTGGATCAAAATAAATACATGGATTCATATTTGATGCGTGACTTGTGATTAAAACACATCGCATCATGTAACCCACCGGATCAAACTCACATCTGCCAGAACTTCCCATCCAAAACGGAAATTTAACTTTTTTTAAATTTTTTAAGCAAGGACAGAATCAAATAATAAATACCGTACCTGAGAAAACAAACTGAATTTCACAAGATATTTTTGCTGGTAACTAGAGAAGAGGCTCAATTTAAACTAGAGAAATTACTTTTCCTGTGAAAATACAGTGTGAACGCTTATTAAATAATTAATATTAATAATTAATTAATAAAAATATTATTATAATAATTAAACAATCAAGTGCAATAACTGGCTCACCTCACGGCCCCCTGTCAGACATCTACAGCCGCTCAGTGACCAAGAAAGCCACCCTGCCCCTCACATCCTACATAACTGCTTCCAGATGTTTCCATCAAACAGGCGTTACCAGGTCCCACTGGCCAGGAAGAATATTTTTAAGAAATCATTTGTACCATTTACACACTAATATTCTTAAACAATGATAAATAGATACAGTACATCTTAATGGTGTTAATTGATGGTGATAATGTGGTTTTATTTTTATTTTTTATATTGTTGGTTCTTGTGTATGTTTGATGAATGTTGAGCGTGTCAAAGGAGAATTTCTGCCACAGTTGTGGTAGACAATAAAGTTTTATCTTATTGCTGAAAAACTTGCTAAAAAACAGCTGAAATTAGCTAAAAACATGCTGAAATGTAGCTGAAATTAGAAAACAAGCCTAAGTTAGCGGAAGAAAGCAGAAAGAACACATTTGAAAAATTAGGTTTAAAGGAGCTGTATGTAACTTTTCTAACAACATATTTTTAACATATTTCTTCACTCTGTCACTACCTCCTGACATACTGATTTTAGACAAGTAATCTCTGAAAAAAACTATTGTCCCCTTGCTTCTCTAAAAGCATTTCTAAAAAGCCACAGTGACCCACCGTTAACCAGCCAATAAAAACAGATTTTGTAACCAGCCAATAAAAACAGAGCTTGAATTTGAATCAGCCAATAAAAACAGAGCTTGAATTTGAATTTCAGCAGAGCAAGGGTAACAGAGCCATATATGGCTCTGAGGGGGAGGGACCAGAAACGTGTCTCTGTTCAAAATTTTCCTGTTCCAGCATGTTCCAGAAATTACATACTGAACCTTTAAATGAGCACAAATGAGCACAAAAATGAAAAAAAAAAAATTGCTAAAAATCCTGAAATTAGCAACAAAAACAAAATAGCTGAATATTTGCTGAAAAGACAAAAGGAAGCTTAAACTACCAGAAAGAAGAGATGAAATAAGTTTTAAAAAATGTGGAATTAGCTGAAAAAGCTAAATTTAGCACAAAACATCTACCGGTATAGAGTAGCTGAAATAGCAGAAAAAGCTGAAACTATCTGAAATAAATTGAAAGGAGCATAAACTGAAATTAACAGAAATAAGTTTATTAGGCTGAAATTAGTAGAGATTACAATGAAAAACGTTAATGTATTTGAAAAGCGCTGAAATTAGCTAAAATGTTAGCTGAAAGGGTAAAATAAGCTTAAATTTGCATAAGAAAGCAGAACAGGTTTTCCCAACTGGGTTGAAAGAAGCAAAAATGTGCACAAAAAGTAGAAATTATCTTAAAACAGCTGAAATTAGCGGACGTGGAGGGAGCACAGTTTAGTTGACTTGGGCTAGCCTGGTTAAAACCAGACCCTTGTCCTTCACTTCGCTTTGTACTAGTACAAAGCGAAGTGAAGGACAAGGGTCTGGTTTTAACCAGGCTAGACTTGGGCTGGAAAAAGTTGAGATTAGTGTTGTTTTTTTATTAGCTGAAAAAGCTTAAATTAGCTTTAAAAAACAACTACATTATAGTAGCTGAAATGGTAGAAAAAGCTGAAACTGGCAGAAATAAGCTGAAAGGAAGATAAGTTAAAATTTGCAGAAATACGTTAAAAGAAGCACAAAATTGTTGTAGTTAGAAGAAAGAACTGAAATGAGCACAAAACGGCTGAAAATAGCTGAAAAAAGTTTAAATTTGCACGAACTAAAAAGCTGAACCAGAACAAAATGTTACAGGAGCAGTAAAAGGCTGTAAACGGATCTAAAGATTTGAAGGATGTAAAATGAACTTAATTCATTTTCTATGAGGAAAAAATGGCAGAAAAGGCTAAATATTTCAAAAAGCTAAAGTTGCACCAATACCTAAAGTCATAGCAGGCTTGTCCTGAAAGAGATGAAGGATTTGATATGATTTGTTGAAATAGCTTGAAAACTGCGGAACGAGAATTGCGCCGAAAAACATACGGAAGAAAAATGAATCCCAACAGTGTGAATGCTTCATAAACGTTCACACAATAAACGTACAGCCGAAAAATCCATTTCTTCTCGTCTTGATGAAAATAAATCCACATGCAACAAAAGGTTTTTGGCTCAAAAAGCAACACAGTCACTTTAGAATAAAACATTGTTATCCAGATGTTAAGTTATGCTTCTATTTTTACATCTTGGATTCCTAAGAAAAATATTTACTGTCTGTGACATAACATGTCCCTGTCACAAGCTCTTTATTTTCATGAAGTAAATTTAATTAAATTCAGGCTTTTTCAAGCAGCTATCGCTTTTTTCATTGTATGCTTCTTGTGAGTCCAGAGAGCTGCTTCTCCTTTTGTAACGTGGCTGGACTTTACAGCAGGCTCACTTAACAAAGCTTACATAACGACATGAATCGTCTGATTTAACGAGGGTTAATGTTATTTTTACAGTAAAACAGTATCTGTTAGATACCAGCCTGGTATAATTTGCACAAGAACCCCGTAGCTCTTCTCTTTTCAAAGAATCGTGTTTTGTCTGAAAACAGCTGCCTGGATTTACCATTTATGCCAACAGAGGTTTCCATGGAGGGATACTTTCCATCTTGCTGGTTCTTGCTCTGATATTCTCTGTTTTGTGACGTTTAACCTTTAGTTTATTTTTTATCTCTACAACAAAGGTGCACAAATATGCGTTTATTTTGACTTGAAAGTTGGAAATGGGAGATGGATATGTTAAGTTCAACCTGACTTCATCCCATTCGCAGGATGCTTTATAACAAGTCCATCGTCAGACTAGCTGTTATTAACACGATGAGTGAAAAATGGCTCATTATGTTGTTTCAAACATAATTTGTGCATTAATATGGAACTGTTTTACTGACACTGAGGGACAGAGTGCCACTACAATGACAATAGTAACACATAAGATTATTAGAGGTAGTCATTGCAACATTCATTCTTTGATAGAGGTTAATTTTAAGGTCTGGCTTGATAAAATCTGTGTTTTCAGGTAAATAACAGAAAATTCCAACTTTTGAGTTAAGATAAAACAAGTAGCTGTTCTTTTATTATTGTAGTCACGTCAACGTCTCACTGAGCTGCAACCGTTAGTGACTAGTTGGCGAATGGGAAAGGTCTCCAGAACGTCTGGCAACAGTTGCGGCATGGCTTGTAAATCTTTTTGCATAAATTTGGAGCATATTTGAAAAACTTCGCAGCAGGTTTTCTGTCAGAATGATCCGAGTCGTCTCAACGTCTCCAAACACGCACAACGCACGGGAACTCTCACCTGACATAAAGGGTCCAAGGCTAATGTCCAGGTCTAAAAAAAAAAAAAAAAAAGATTAAAACACTGGTCCAAGTTAGTTTCCAGCATGTACTCCAGCAGATTAAATCATAATGTGGGCGGAGCTGGCCAGTAGAATAATGTGCAAGACCTGGAGTACAGGTTTGCAAGCCATGTACAAAAATCATAGTAAATGTGGCCGTGCGACTTGTCACCTTGATGCAAACAGAATTCAGTGAGACGGCAACGGAAAATGTGTATCTTTTCTCGCAATATTGAGAAAAGTTAAGAGTCTCCAACTAGTGTCAGAGTCGCAGCTCGGTGAGATGTAACCTTTAGGTCCTGAGAGGGGTCAAGAGGTGTGCTGTCCTACATCAAGGCACATTTCCCTTCAAGTTGTCAAACTGAACCAGAATGAGCTGGTTTCTTGGTGCAGCCATGATCAAACCGATCCAAGCAGTTTTCACACTGAACCACTGTTGCCTTGATGTAGGAAGTTTTCAAATCTGTCAAATCAAATCCTGTCCTTCAGGTCTGTAGAGGGCGCAGACGTAGGACTCCTCCTCCTCCTCGTATTGTGTCTACAGGTCGGGTCTCTAACATTTCGCCCCCCCCACCTCAACAGGCTTTCAACTCGGAGACGGACAACTTCAAGCTGTTGTACGGGGGCCACCAGTACCACGCCAGCTGTGCCAATTTCTGGATTAACTGTGTGGAGCCCAAACCTCCGGGCCTCATCCTGCCTGACCTCCTCTGAGCTGCCATGGCAACAGTGAAGGAGATAATGAACTTCAAGCAGGCGGAGTGGCTGGTCGCGTCACGCTGAGGATGAAAGGAAGGACGTTTAAAGTCACTGGATCCTGCTGTATTCTTCTTCTTCTGTTTTAAATCTTGACATCCGTTTCCTCCTTTGCAGATTTTACCCTCTTACGTTGCGTTCAGCTCTTCCATACAAATCACTTAGACGGTTGGGGACGTCCTCTTTAAATTTCTAATGCTGCTTTATTTTATCTGATGATCACTGCCATGTAAGGTAATATTAAAACTATTTAACACGGTTGTATTTAAATGATTAAATGGTGCAATAGCATTAAGAACACTGGCTAATGTCTGAACACACCTCAAGTTTTTAATGCTCCTTGTTGCTTTTTGCTTCAGTTGTTTTATTCATGACTTTCTTTGCTGTTTGCGAAGACGTGTTGAATCATAAGTGAACGGTTTTACTTGAACTACATTTGTGCAGCAGGTCTGTTTGGTAAAACTGTGGATGTGAGGATTTTAACTTCACTTCGAGAACATTTGAACTTGCTGCTGTACTGGAAGGCTATTGTATTTCTTTATATGCATTGTTTAAATGACTGCTCTGAATGTGTTTTTTGCACTGCTGGAAGGAAACTGCAACACATTTTTTGGTATTTAAATGGTATTTCATGTATATATATTTTTTTTTTGGGGGGTGGGGGGTTGAGTCTTGGATAACTTGTTTTATTTCATTGTCTGTGTGGCGTGGAGATTTGAAACCTGATTGTGTCTAAGCTAAATGGTTGATTTTGTTTTCTTAGTTTGTTTTAGTGTCATGTTGTAGCATTGTAATTATCAAAGATAATGTGATACAATAAACAAGAGTACTTACAGGTCAGTGTTAATTTATTTTGTCTGACATAGGGTAGAATAAAATGCTACAAAGTGAGAATTGATGCAGACTTGCTTAGACATGATTTCTTACTTTTTATATTAGGGATGCACAATATTATCGGCATGATATCTGTATCGGCCGACATTATTGTTAAAGTTAAATATTGGACATCGGCCATTCCATCAAAACAACTCACCGATGTAAAAGACGCTGTTTTTGTATGACAACCCAGTGACAAAGATGTCTGCAGCGCCGTCATGCGCGCCTACCTGATCTGACCACGGCTAAAATGTCGGTGGTGTTCAAGTTTTATTTTTCTTTGAGGATGTTGAATTCCAAAGATGTATGGACTACACTGAGTCTCACTACATCGTCCCCAGTCTGAGATATTTTTTCGACGTAACGTTACCAGAGTGACGAGCCGTCATTTCCGACGTGATTGAGAAGCTAATAGCCGATAGCACTTGAGTGAGTTTTACCACAGACATTTGGACGTCGACGTGTTAGCCCCATTCGGCACAATGGATAGACAAAAACTTTAAACTTAAAAAGTCTGTCCTCCATGCACAGGAGTGCAGAGGGTCCACACTGCAGCAAGAAATGAGAGAGAAATGCAATTTCAATCCTGTGTATGTCCTGTACATACAGTATTGCAGTTCTGACAATAAAGTTGACTTTGACTTTGAGAAACCTAGAACAAGCCTCCACAAGTGAGACAGCATCGCAGGTGACTAATGCTAATAAATAACATTTAACACTTTTCATTTACCGTAATATAAGTTAAAGTGCTATGCCCATGGCTGTTACTGAATATATGTCACCAGCTCTTACAGCTGTTACACAATTTTTGTAGCAAATAAGTAAATAAGAGAGAGGGCTATGTTCTGACAAAGGAAAGTGTATAAAAAGTATCTGTATCGATTATCGGCCAAATAAGTTTTAACATATTGGATATCGGCCAAAAATCCAATATCGTGCATCCCTATTTTTTATAAGTACAGTATGTAAACTAGATCACTAAATCTATTTTCAAACTAGCACACATAACTTCAATGTAAATTTAAGTAAGAAACCCCATCAAAGTTCAGTCAGGTCATCTGGATGCTTTCTTTTTTTGTTGAAACATTTTGTCCTTCATCCAAAGGACTTCATCAATCCGAGGAGCCAAATCAAACTCAGTCCCACAAGCAGCACACTCCTACAGTGGGCCAACCAGTTTGATGATTAACAAAGATGGTTTCTGGAGTCTCCCCTGTTGAGGCAGCCATAGCCAAAGTGGTTGAAAACAGTTCATGCTCAATAATCCAGGTTTAAAAAATCCAACTGGATCACCTTCCAGTTACAAGTATTTACTCTATGGAAAATGTTTTTTTTTTTTTTTTGGCTAATTTTTAAATATAATTCAATTAGACTTGCTTTGATGGATTAAAATCCTGGAAATGATTGAGTCTTTGCACAAGTCTGAAGCTGCTTAAGAGATTTATTTAAAAAAATATGAAGCTGCATATGAAGATTAAAGTTTTTTGTGTACAGGGAGTCCCCGACTTACGAACGAGTTCCGTTCCACCGTTCGTAACACGTAATTAACGTAAGTCGGAACGCACACCCCAGCCGCCACTGATGCACGTACATGTAAGTTACCAAGCACTTCGCCTATCCTAACACAGCTACATAATTATCAAAAAACACATACATGTACAATGCATTTAGAGACATACAGTACTGTATTAAATAAAAAATACAATTTCTTACTGTAAGCTGGTCTCCGCCGCCCGTCGGGTCCGTGTCTCCGGAGGGGCTAGCGTTAGCATTTTAGCCCCTCGTTAGCTCGGCGTCATCTCTCTAAAAGGGTGCGCAGTTGTTTATCCGCGTTTTAGCATGTTACCTCGGTGTCCAACATCTGAGGCTACCAAGCGGACATTGAGGCGAGCTCCCGGCTGCAGCAGGCGTCTCCTGCTGGCGAGCATGTTAGTTCGTGGCTCCTCTGGTCACGCTAACCGAAGCTAACCCTAAAATGGCGGACACGGCGGCATTTCCGGAAACTGCGCAAATAGCTTAAAAATTATAATAAAAATAATGATACTTTATTTAAAACAACCACAGCTGCAACAAAGTGCTGTACACATGAAATCAAGAACATTTAAACACATATTAAAAATATGTTTTATATATATTTCATATTTTTATTAATATGATGCGTTCGTAAAGTCGGATCGCCGTAAGTCGAGGCCGTCGTAACCCGGGGACCACCTGTATATACACTGCTTGCCATGAACGTGTTCTGAGTGTTGTAAATATGAGGAACACAGCGGAGTTCCATGCATCCATCCATCCATTATCTTTACCTGCTTCCTTTTTTGGGGGGTCGCAAGGGTCACTGGTACCGTGGTGCTGCTGCATGTTTTCCTCAATAATGTACTTTCTCTGAGGCCAGGGAGGCCTCGTCATTTTCATCACTTTGCCTTAAAGTGGAATAAATTCTCCACCAACAAGCTGCCGGGCCTTGCTGGAGGTATTCCTCACTTTTAACATTTTCATGTAGATTTATTTAAGATGAGTATTTCTTTAGTGGTTTAAATTATTGTGGCACTGAACGAAGGTCTAAAAATATGATTTCTAACTTACTTTATTTTTATTTTAAGCTACCCAACAAACAAAAAAATATAGTAAAACAGTTCATTATACAACCAGAAGTGACACCAAAATAGGGTAATTTATGAATTAATCCCTTAAACATGAAGCTTTTTCTTGTTGTGCGTTCCAAACAATATATCAAATTGTTATGATTATATCCGCTCATTCTCAATCAGTTCATCTGGACAGTTTCTTTTTAGTAGAAACGTTTCACCCTCACTCCAGAGGGCTTCGTCAGTCAGAGTAGTCCAAAGCAAACTGAAGCTACCCCACCAAGTAAACAACTTAAGTGGACCAACCAGTTTGCTGTAGCCAAGATGGTTTCTGGGGGCTTGTCCCTCGTCGACTCCTCCCAGGCAGGCAGACATGTCCAAAGTGGTTCAAGACAAGAAAGTTAATTCACAATAGTCTAAGTGTCTAACGTTTCTACTAAAAAGAAATTGTCCAGATGAACTGATTGAGAATGAGCGGATTTGATACCTGGACTATTGAGAATGAACTTTCTTGTTATGATTATAATTATTTTAATACGTTTAGTAAAAATAAATAAAACTAGAGAAGTTTGATGAAAATACTGTAAATGTAACAGCTACTGCCATTGGCTCATTTGTCACCATGGTAACCGTCTGTCACTCTGCCTGCTTAATGAGAGGCAGAAACAGACTAAAAAGTAAACCTTAAACAAACGGTCATTGTGCAAAAACTACAAGTCAGATTTTACAAATTCTTGAACCGTGAGCACTGAAAACACTGATGTTCACAAGTGTGACCTTTTATTTTTCTACAGTGATTTTTGTACAAGATACAACAAGTTAAAAAGACCCTTCACGTCCGGTTTGAATGAGAATATTTTGAACTAAAAAATAAGTGAAGCTGGTGAACATTTGTGTGTTCACTGCATTCTGGAGGGATGTGAGAGAAGTCCTACAGCAGGCAGATACACACTGAGGAGAAGAAGACAAAAATCCCTGCATTCTCATGTACAATTTGTACATGTATCTGAAAAAAGTTGTGGGAGTAAGTAAGTACCATTTACCATTTAAGAAGACTTTGTTTGCAAAAGATTTGAGACTTTTAGACATTTGAGTCACATCATTAACTCTTCTGTAAAAAAATTTGATCTGTGATTGTGTAAAAACCGTAAAACATTTTAAAAAGTGAACTCGGACTTATCGGTCCACCTTTCTGTGATGCTTTTAAATTTTAAACGATGTTTTTACTAGTATGACCGAGTTGCGGAGCTCCAAAGACAACTGGGTTTTCTCACCTGATCCCATTGATTCATTTAATTCTTTTCTCTTTTGTGTGGTTCTTATTTAAGGTGAAGTTGTTTAAAATTCCTATTACTCTCTCTCTGACCTTCTATAATAAGAATAATCATTTTATTTAAAAGCGCCTTTCAGGACACCCAAGGACACTTAACAAACAAACACAGTTCAAACATCAGCAGTAACACGTTGAAATATAAAATACATAAAGAATACAAAATAATTTAAAATACTGTACATTTAGTCAAATTAACGATAAGCTAGTCTAAAGAAGACTTCTTCATCCCTATGCTCCTTCTCAGGCTTTGAGATCATTTGACCAACTGCTTTTGGTGGCACCAAAAACCAGGCTGAAGCTCAGAGGAGATCGGGCCTTTTCAGTCATGGGCCCTAAACTCTGGAACAATCTGCCCATCAACATTAGACAGGCCACTCCAGTCCCTGCTTTTAAATCTCTCCTCAAAACTACGGTGGCCCCAAGGTGTAAATGAACAACATTTTAAAAAATGGAATTACATTTGAAAAAACACAACAAAAACAACAGAAACACAACAACATTTGAAAAAACGAAATTACATTTGAAAAAACACAACAACATTTGAAAAAACGGAATTACATTAAGCCAAACCGGAAGTGGCCAAAGCGGAAGTAGAAAAAATCAAATTACATTAAGCCAAAACGGAAGTGGCCAAAACGGAAGTGGCCCAAATCACGTTGGGGAAAAAACGGAATTACATTTGGAAAAACGAAATTACATTAAGACAAACTATTTTTTTTTTCAGTATTTTTTTTTACTTTATTAACAACATAAAACCGAACACAGCACACACACACACACGCACGCACACGCACTCACTCACTCACTCACAAACACACGGAGGTACAGTTAGCATGCTATCCTTTAGCCTGTAGCTATAAACTGTTTTGTTAGATTTTTCTGATTGTGTTCATCCCTTTTGCTTTTATTCCTTGACATGTAACTCAGGGTGATTTGATTCAGTATTTCATTGTTTCTGCTTATGTTTCATGTTTCTATGCTTTTATTCCTGATGCTGTAATTATATCTTGTCTTTTTATTTATTTGATGCTGTGATCTTTTTGTTGAGCACTTCGGTAACCGTTACTGTTTTAAATGTGCTATATAAATAAATTTGATTTGACTTGGCAAAGTTGTGCAATGAGATTAGACTTCTTCATCTTTATGTCGTCATCTGAGACTTCAGATGATGCCGTATTGTTTTTAACCTCAGACGTGACCCTTTTTTTTAAATCATTGATTGCAACTGGTCAGAATGGAGCAGGTTAATGGCTGAATCTGCAGTGAGTTATTCAGGTGAGGGCTAAGACGTTATATTCTGCAAATTCTGACAGGTGTTGAATTGTTTTAATGGGAATAAATCTAAACCTTCTGGATAGTTTGGGTAAAAATGAGCCATTTTCAGCGTCAGGATTTTCATTTATTCACCTGAACAAAAACTCTACTGTAGTTATTTGTGGGGTTCTTTGTACCGTTGAGATGTTCGGTGCAGATTGATTACAGCTTATGGCTCGCAGTCGTTTGTCATTTTATCCATCAGTTCAGACAGACGAGGCTCTGAAGACGACAGAAGGACGAGTCACTGTTTCACCACAGAGATATTCAGCCGAGGAGGAACGACTTGTTTCATGACGGGCCTCATTCTGCTGCTGCTTTCAAGACGTCCGGCTGCTTTCCCCCTTTCATAACGTCTAAGACACTCAGTTATGGATTCTTTATATAAATTTCCTCCATCCTGCACTTTCATTACCACTACAGGGACACTAGCAGGATTTAAATCTGCCCTGTGGGACGATTATTAGTGTTTCCAAGTGCTGTCGGCAGCCGTTCCCTTAATGTTTGTAACTGTTCTGAGACTTAAAAAGAATTGCATCCAACAGCTTGTGTTGCAGCGCGACTGAACCAAACTATAACAGCTGAGGTTCAGGCAGCACGTTGGCATCAGTGATGAGTTCATCTGCAGAACATACAGCAGAATGAGTGGTGCTGCAGCTCATACAATCATTAAAGGCTGTTTCGTTTGAAGTTCAATACTTTTTTTAATTATTATTTTTTTAAAATACATTTCAAATAAAAATAACATTTGAATAGACACGACACAAGACATGCAATATAAACTTGAAATGAAGGGTGGCAGAATATTCTATCTGCCCCCACTGTACAGAACAAATCAATTCAAACAAAAAAATAAACTACAATAAGCAACAAGAAAGAGAGATGAAAATTTGTAATAATAATGATAGTAAGTCAAGAAACAAAAAGGATCAACACATGTAATTAGCAATTTAGAAATTAGACAAGATATATTAATTTATATATTTTTGTAAATATTTTTTTTAAATCGTATTCTTAAATGAAGATATTGAATTTGCATTTTTAATTTCAGCTTCCAAATTGTTCCACAATCTAATTCCTTGGATCGAAGTTGATCGACCCCTCAAACTAGTTCTAAATTTCGGTCTCACAAAAATCTCAATTCCCTTTAAATTATAGCAACTTTGACGTTTAAGAAAGTGCGTTAGAATGGTTGGTGGTAGTTCATTTATGTGAGCTTTGTACAAAACTGAAAGAATATTGTAATCCACTAAATCTTGGAATTTTAATAACTTCAATTTGTAAAATAAAACACTTGATGGGTGACAGTGTTTCCCAGTGATTATTCTTATGGCTCTTTTATGTAGGACAAAAACCGGCTACTTCACTGTAGCTACAACTTATATAGTGCCTATAAAAAGTATTCACCCCCCTTGGATGTTTTATGCTTTTATTGTCCCCCTGTCGTGGAGTGAAGAGGGGGACAATACCCTTCATCTGTTTCAGCATGCTGCATAACTTGGAAAAACAAGTCAAGTATTGACTTCCATTCATGTGTGTGGCTATCTACTAAGAAGAAAGGTCCATCCCTATCATTTGAGGAAACTATAATTTCTAGTTATTATATTGCCTAAATATTTGTCTCAAAAGCACATTCAAATCCGTCAGCGATGGGGAACATGGGCAGGAGAACGAGGCGCGAAAAACTAGGAGCGAGCAGGAGACAAAGACAAACTGGTCATTGTGAGACTGGTGCATGTCAACAGTGGAGAAACAGGACTATTTAAAGAGGGAGAGGTGATTACAGAGCTGAAACAGCTGAGTGGGACTGACACTGAGGAGATGGCAACAGACATGAGGAGGGAGCAGGTGAGTCCAAATGACACGAGGAAAAAAGTGGCTCGATTGAAAACATATTTACAAACTGAATTAGGCTCAAAAACTGCAACAAAAAAATAAAAAATAAATAAAACTTTATGATCACGACAGTGCTTAAAAATACAGTTAGAAATGTGAACAAAAGGAGGAAAACAACAACAATCAGCTCTGAAAATTTAGCATCTGCAGGAAAATGTAAAAATCCAGCCAAAGACTCGGGACCTGAGAGACTCTTCATCGTGGCTGATCACGTTTGTGCTAAAATCCAGCTTAATTTGTTGTTATTTTTTGTTTATTTATTGTCTAAAGCTGTTCAATTTGATCATTTTTCATGGGTTCAATGAAAGAAAGTGGAACAAGTCGTGTGTTGAAGACAGACGGGAAGCTGGTAACAAAAAGCTTAAAGCTCCTGATAAAAATGGACGCTGCAGACGAGTCAACTGCTTCCTTGAGTTGAGCCTAACTGGAAACAACCAAGGTGCACATTTAAAAAGTCAAACACCATCTATGACAACTGTGGATGATTGAGATTTTATTATTTTTATAATTAGCGGAAGAGCCAAAAATCACATGACCAGCTAAAAACAGTCAAAATTCCAAAAAGGGGAAACCATTGATCAAGACCACATTAAAACCTCTCAAAGGGACACTAAAAAGGATTACTGTACAGCTGAAAATTACAGGAGACCTCATTGTTTACAAGCAGACCGGGGCAGAGGAGGTTAGGACTAGAGGGGCTAACATGCTAACAGAGCTTACTGTAAAACTCTGGACCGCGTGTGGAAAAGTACAGGAGACCTTTGTTTGGACTGGAGGTTTACGAGGCAGAGAGGCTAGCCGAATAACGAGCTAACATGCTAACAGACGGAGGAAGGCTTCACCAGCTCCCAGTAGGTTATTAACTCTTTTTTCCCTTCATTATGGCTCCAAATGTATGTGGTTTTTGATAGGGTACTGTGTTAGGATAGGCTAGTGCTTGGTAAAATACAGTACTGTACGTATGAGGTGCCGTTTGGACGTATTTTCCAACTTACGACGGTTTTCGAGTTACGACGGCGCGTAGGAACGGAACTCGTTCGTAAGTCGAGGACTACCTGTATTTTAACGAAGATGTGCAGAAAAGTTCAGCAAAGAATACTTGGTTTAAAAAGCCTCATTCTGCACATTAAAATACATAAAGACAAAGTATAAATATTGCCACAGAGCAGAGCTCGCTGCTTCCTGTTGACTCATCTGAAACATCATCTGCAGAACCGTCAGTGGTTCTGTTGGTTCTGCACCGCTGAGGCCCGGCCCGCTCCGACGCTCAGAATGAAGTAAACGGCCCCACTTGCTGCTTTAATGACAGATGATGATATTACTGCCTCTGGCGAGAGACGCGTTCACTTACGGCCACGGCAACCACCTGCATAAACTTACATTAATGCAGCCGGGAGCAGAATACGAGGAAAATGGATTTCTTTCTTTCCTTTTTTGTACTGGGGGGGGAAAGCCCAGCCTGCACTGCAGCGTGTAATTTGGAGCCATCACTTGAACGTCTCTGTGGCGTTGGGACTACCATCAGACGGGCCTCGTCTCAAGACCACTCCAGAGAGGTGGGCTGAAGATGAATCGCCTTCATCACTTTCTGCCTGCTGCTCTGTAGTCACAGCAAATGAGAATGAATGGCAGAACATCTCTTTGACGCATGGACACATCTTTTTTTTCTTTTTGAAAAGTGTGTGTGTGTGTGTGGGGGGGTAGAATGAACATGGGGAGGCCTTCAGAGAAAAATCACTGTTTGTTCATGAGGAAACATCTCAGAGCTGCATCGTCAGACCGCAAAAACATTTTCTGCTTTTAAACAACTGTAAAATGTCAGGGGCAAACCAAGAGGGGGGCAAGAGGGGGTAATGCCCCCCAAAATCTTAGAAAAACCCCAACCACCATCCAGACAGTTTTATCTTCTTGAGTGCAAAGCTTACGCCAAAATTACACTACTTGCGGTCCGCTCCGCTCCGCAGGTTGCAGCTGAGCGTCTCAAACTCCAATTTCCACTACCTCCGCTCAGCTCAGGTCCGCCTGCATGCGCCGCTCCTAGACGCATGCGCGGGATTTGCGGGATCGCGCGATAAATCAAGTGATAAATAATGAAGTCAGAACAAAACAATTCATTCGGTGGAAGAAGGAGAACAACAGTAGAGACTGCTGCCTTGATCTTCTCTCGTAAATGAGCGACAGGACATGGTTTGAGCAACAGGAAGTGAGGTATTACATTTTCAGAATAAAATACTTTATTTATTTATTTATTTCTTGTATTGCGTTTGTAGGCGTAGTCATAAATGATAGTTTGAAAGCATTTTTGTACAAATAAATCCGTATAGAGCTAGGATTAGTCCGCCCGTGGTGATTTTATTTTGTAAATACGGAAGTTGTGCTCGTTCCTTTTCCTGTTGGTGCCTCCGCACAGCTCCGGCGTCCGGCAGAAATAGAAAAATTTCTAATTTTGACGGACTGCCGTCCGCTCTCCGCAGCTCGCTGCCGCCGTGCGGAGCCAGTGTAAACTCTGTCATTGATTATAATGGGTGCGTATTTGCTGCGGAGGTCGGACCGGAGCGGGGCGGAGCCGTAACGCGTGTGGTGTAATTTTGGCGTTAGTTTGTGCTCTTTAGGATCAGTAGAACCTAAAACAAAAACAAAAAAACTGTTTTGAGCAACAAGGAGTTGAAAATACAGAACTCCCTCACTACTTCACGGTTCGTGTTTCACAGACTCGCTCTTTTGCGGTTTTTCAACGTAAGATTGTACACGACACGCAATTGTCGACTTTACTCACGTGATTGGGACGGTACGGGATAAAAAGCTGACCAAAAAAACTTTTGGACAGGCGCCGCCATTTTGTAGTTTTCTTTCAACAAGCCTATACTGTAACACCAATCAAAAGAACTACACGGCCCAGAAGCCAACAGTGCTTCCGGCTGCTGCTTTCTGCTGAAATGGAGGGAAAGTTTTGCAAAGTCTGGAGGGAAAGTTTTGCAATGCAAAGTCAGAAGTAACGATCTATCTATAAACTCACAGAACTGGCAGAAAAGTTGCAAATAATCCTGAAGCTCAATTACCCACGTGCACATCGACCTGGATGAGGAGGTGGGCTTCATCGCTGCAGGGTATACAGAACCGGAACAGAGCTACTGTTCTGCAGAGCTGGTGAGAAAATGTTTGCAGTACTGTACAGTACATTTTTCATTCAACCTTTATTTATACAGGCCAGCCTCACTGAGCCACGATGACTCATTTACAGGAGAGACCTGTTCCAGACAGAACACATAACATGTTGTTAAAATGACATAGGTTTAAGAGTTTAGAACATTGTAAAAGTGTGGGAAGCATTAAAAAAGCCTTAATATGTATATAAATACCAGTGGTGGGATGTAATTAAGTACAAATACTTTGCTACTGTACTTAAGTACATTTTTCATGTATCTGTACTTTACTTGAGTAGTATTAAATGTGGGTACTTTTACTCCACTACATTTTACATGAAGTATCTGTACTTTCTACTACACTCCATTTCTATAATGTGTTGAGTTACAAGTTACATTCACGTTGAAGTTTTTATATTTGTCATTAGTTTGAAAGTAACTGATGTTGAGAGGGGAGTTGGTCCACTGAATCATTGCAAAGTGGGGAGGTAACATTAGACCTGCCTTCAAGAAGAGCTGGACCAGTGATGTATATTCTAGTATACGTCATTGAGCTGGGAGCACCCACAGCACCACTAACACCCAAAATGTATTCCACCACAAAGATTCCGCCAGAAGATACACACCACCCATGGCTTTATTGAAAGATTATTGAAAGACTGTTCAGTACAGCAGGATAGATTTTCTCTCCCAAAAGAGTCAGACTGGACTCAAAAAAACTTTGAAAACCAACTTCTTCTGAACTTGAACAAGAAATTCTTGCTGCAATATTAAAATGTGTCAGTTCATGGGATGTCATCCCCCTGAAGGACAACCAATGTCCCAGACATCAGGAAACAGGGTCTCAGGAGGTTAGATACATGTTTTTTTATAAATATAAATTTGAGCTTCAGTTAAGTTGTGATTGTTCTTTTCCAAAACTTAAAAGGGAAATAGCAATAAAATATATTTATTTTAGCAAAACCTACATGTGACTGTGCCTTTTAGTCCCTGTTGTGGTCTTTTATAATCACCAATGTTTGTTTACAAACGCAACAAGTAAAAAATGTTTTTAAAATAATGAGAAGAATGCATTTATACTTGAGAAAGCTTGTTTCTTGTAAAAGTTTAATTTAACTAAAAATGTACGTTCTTCAGTGTCGTTGCCAGATTTTCTTCGGGCTGAAAAATGTGAACTCCCTGCAGGACTGAACTTATCCGAGGTAAAAACGTGATGATAAATGGGTCAGAGGACATTTAGTCCCCTCTAAAAGCACTACCGTACTTTCCGACATACATGTCGCAGTGCCGTATAAGTCACATCTATTATGCATCACTGCTGACCACGCAGAAATGTGGGCCGGTGTTGTGCCAAAAATTGACTGGCTGTAAACGGTGGCCGCAAAAGCGTGCGCAGAAGGAATTTAACAAGAATTTAACAAGATTAAAAATTAAAAACAATAATTTGTTTGCTTGAAATTATAGCAAAGGTTTGTCTCAGTTTAACTTTTCCTAAATAAATGAACTTTGACGTCAAATCAGCTTTATTTCGCAGATTTTTGACGTTTGCTCCAGGAGTTCTAGGAGCTCCGGAGTGAGACAAAGGTGGCTTGGTATGGCAACCCAAGTGTCATTAATAGCCCCTTTTACCTATTAATGAGGCACTTCGCTTGCCAATTTACTCAAGCGCCCTTTAGCGGTTGAAAATGGTAGTGTTCAATATTTTCCATGTGAGAATGAATGAAATCATCAGATCTCAGCCAAAAATTGGGTTAAAATTATGGTGGGGAAAAAAACATAAATAAGTTGCAGGGCATGCAAATTTATGCAAAAAGCTGTGACTTGTATAGCGAAAAGTATGGTACATTGATAATTTATGGTATTCATGGCTGTGGCTGTCACAGTTTCACCCTTATTTCATTTTTTTTTTTGTACTTTTTACCTAAATGTAATATTTTAACAATAAATTAGTGTATTTCCATCAAATTAAATATGAGCAAAAGCAATATTTTGTTTCTTAAGAGATCATTTGTCCTGTATATGACCGTGACCTACTTTTAGATTTCAAGAAAAAACATTTATTAGAAAGTTGCATAAAATGTGGACCTGATCAGGTAGAAGTCACATGTTTTTGTCCTTTGTCTGTTTGTCATAAAGTCGACTTGTCTGCATCTGACCTTTTCTGCACAGATTAAATGATTCCTGCAGCTGACGTTTGTTGTTTGACGTGTTAAAGGGCAAACGTTGTTCGGTCCTCGGGAGGAGCCACACAGTTTCTTATTAAGAAGTTCTGAACATTTCCTCCTGCCAGAACATGCTCTTTACATTTCCATTTTAATAGAATGTTGAATTTGCTTTGGAATCACAGTCTCCACCAACGATCATTCTCATCTCTGGTGACCAAGAGCCCAGTTGATGGTCACAAATGGTCAGACGGGTTCTGATTTGTGGCACAAAGAAGCTTGAACGTCAACGTTGGGGGTCAGACGTGTGTCACTGAAAAGCTTCTGGTATCACAGCTAAACCAGAATCCACAGAATTTCAGTTTTATCTCACTGTTTGTTTACCGTGAACATTTAGATTGAATCAGTCACTGAGTTTTAAATGCTAAGAGCACAAAGAGCCTTCAGTGGAAATAGAACAGCTCTCACTTCGACGGCCCATCGTCGATAATAAAGTCCCAGCGGGCCTCAGCATTTGGACAACTTCATGCTGCAGTTTGGTTCGACAGATTTCTGCTCACTTCCTTTACATTTTGGCCCAATTTGAGTTGTGGGCGAAGTGTTGACACATCTCTGAGCTCTTGAGCCAAACACTGAGTGAGCAGCTGAACGCTGCAGATACATCTGAGGAGGAAGTTTAATCAAATCTGTACTCGAGTCGGGCTTGGAGAGAAAAATGTGCTGCTTTACTGGATGTTTGCTGCTGGTTAGCGCTTTTAGGACTATTCACACACAAAAAAAAAAACCTTCAACAGTAGTTCAAAGCTTCATTAATTAAGTGCTATGGAAATGTTATGAACAGTTAATATCTTACCTGTTGTAGATACAGTGACGCGTTCATTGCCCTTTCTGCTGTTTGTCACGCTTCAATCACACGTCACTGGGATTTTATGATGGACCAACACAAAGTAGAGCGTAACTAGTTTTTTTTTTTCATTTACCCTTTATTTATCCAGGTAGTCTCATTGAGCCACGAGAACTCATTTTCAAGAGAGACATGTTAGGGAGCAGATGGTGGGGGTTAAGGGCCTTGCTCAGGGGCCCAGAGTGGGGTGAATGAGGGTAGTTATGGAGAAAAGCAAACCCTGCCTCCTCCTTTCTCTTTCTGACACTTTTTAACCCTCAGAAAGAGAAAGGATGATTTGATGGAGCATTGGATTGTTTTTTATCTCCTCCCTGGACTGCCACCTTACAGTGGTGGAGGGGTTTTGTGTCCCAATGATCTTAGGAGCTATGCTGTCAGGGGCTTCATGCCCCTAGTAGTGTCACCTAAGGCAGACAAGTCGTAGGTGAGGGACCAGACAAAGTGCAACCCAAAGACCGCTATGATGAGTTCAATTAATGGAAACAATGTTCCCTCACTTGGACGCGGGTCACCGGGGCCCCACTTTGGAGCCGGGCCTAGGGGTCTGATCCTCGGCTACAGAAGTTGGCTATTGGAATGTGGAATGTCATCTCTCTGGTGGGAAAGCTGGTGTGTAAGGTTGAGAGGTTCCGGCTAGAAATAGTCAGACATACTTCAACACATGGCTCTGGAACCAGTTTCCTTGAGAGGGGTTGGACACTCTTCCACTCTGGAGTTGCCCCTGGTGAGAGGCGCCGAGCAGGAGTGGGCATACTTGTTGCCCCCCATCTTGGTGCCTGTACGTTGGGGTTCACCCCGGTGAACGAGAGGGTAGCCTCCCTTCGCCTACGTGTGGGGGGACGGGCTCTGACTGTTGTTTGTGCCTATGCACCAAACGGCAGCTCAGACTACCCACCCTTTTTGGAGTCCTTGGAGGGGGTATTGGAGAGTGCGCCTCCTGGGGACTCCCTTGTTCTACTGGGGGACTTCAACGCTCACGTGGGCAATGACAGTGAGACCTGGAGGGGTGTGGTTGGGAGGAACGGCCCCCCTGATCTGAACCAAAGTGGTGTTCTGTTATTGGAATTCTGTGCTCGTCATGGATTGTCCATAACAAACACTGTGTTCAAGCATAAGGGTGTCCATATGTGCTCTTAGCACCAGGACACCCTAGGCCATAGTTCGATGATCAACTTTGTTGTCGTCTCATCTGATCTGTGGCTGCATGTCTTGGACACTCGGGTTAAGAGAGGGGCGGAGCTGTCCACTGACCATTACCTGATGGTGAGTTGGCTCCAATGGTGGAGGAGGATGCCGGTCAGACCTGGTAGAACCAAACATATTGTGAAGGTCTGCTGGGAACATCTGGCAGAGTTTCCCGTAAGACGGAGCTTTAACTCCCACCTCCAGGAGAGCTTCGAACACGTTCCGGGGGAGGTGGGGAACATTGAGTCAGAATGGGCCATGTTTCACGCCTCTATTGTTGAGGTGGCTTATTGAAGCTGTGGCCGCAAGGTTGTTGGTGCCTGTCGTGGCGGTAACCCTCGGACCCAGTGGTGGACACTAGCGGTGAGGGATGCTGTCAAGCTGAAGGAGTCCCATTGGGCCTTTTTGGCCAGTGGGACCCCAGAAGCAGCTGATGGGTACCAGCAGTCCAAGCGGCATGCAGCTCGGGTGGTCACTGAGGCAAAAACTCGGGCGTGGGAGGAGTTCGGAGAGGCCATGGAGAATGACTTCCGTATGGCTTCGAGGCATTCTGGTCCACCATCCGGCGTCTCAGGGGGGGAAAGCGGTACGCGACCAACACCATTTATAGTGGGGGTGGCGTGCTGTTGACCTCAACTCGGGATGTTGTGAGTCGGTGGGCAGAATACTTCGAAGACCTCCTCAATCCCACTGGCACGTCTTCCACTGAGGAAGCGGAGCCTGGGGACTTTGGGTCGGGCTCTCCAATCTCTGGTGCTGAGGTCACCGAAGTGGTTAAAAAGCTCCTCGGCGGCAGGGCCCCAGTGAGTGGATGAGATTTGCCAAGAGTTCCTTAAGGCTCTGGATGTTGTGTGGTTGTGTTGGCTTACACGACTCTGCAATATTCAAGATTCAAGATTCAAGAGCTTTTATTAACATTGCACCAGTTGTCACCAATACAACGTGATTATGTATGCACAGTCATCCCGAGATGGAGAGTGTGTAAAGCTGCTGCTTATTCAGAACACATGACATGTTCTTCAGCGCGGCCTCTCTCATCCGTTTCGGGATGAAGGTCAAAGGTGTGAAAAAGGAAAGTACCATGAGGGTCACAGCGTTGGTATTAAAAAAAATGTATCACATTTTGTCTGCCAAGACACCGCATGACACAGTAAAAACTATACCAATACAGTAAGCACATTTAGACAGTGACATGTTGCAGGTTGAGACTGAGGCAGGGAGGATTCTGTCCATGAGACATTCCAGAAGGCTCATAGAAAAGTTCTCCGGGGGGGGGGGTAGCAGACAAGACAAGAGAGCAGCTGTTTTGTCCACAGTAAAGCACATCTCAGGAGAATTTAGATATCCAGCCTTTTTCAAGGCTGTTTCCAAGGGAGTCCGATAATTGACAAATATTTTCATTTCAGGCTCACATTGTAATTTCTGTAGCCTTCAGTCTGTAACGCCAAAATTACACTACTGTACATGCGGCTCCGCTCCGCAGGTCGCAGCTGAGCGAGTCCAATTTCCACTTCCTCCGCTCTGCATGGATGTGCCGCTCTGAGACGCATGCGCGGGAATTGCGAGATCGCGCGATAAATCAAGTGATAAATAAGTAAGTCAGAACAAAACAATTCATTTGGTGGAAGAAGGAGAACAACAGTAGAGACTGCTGCCTTGATCTTCTCTCGTAAATGAGCGACAGGACATGGTTTGAGCAACAGGAAGTGATGTATTACATTTCAGAATAAAATACTTTATTTATTTATTTATTTCTTGTATTGCGTTTGTAGGCGTAGTCATAAATGATAGTTTGACAGCATTTTTGTACAAATAAATCCGTATAGAGCTAGGATTAGTCCGCCCGTGGTGATTTTATTTTGTAAATACGGAAGTTGTGCTCGTTCCTTTTCCTGTTGGTGCGACGTAATCTTCAAAAGTTGACTCCGGCACATCTCCGGCGTCCGGCAGAAATAGAAAAATTTCTAATTTTGACAGACTGCCGTCCGCTCGGCCAGTGTAAATTCTGTCATTGATTATAATGGGTGCGTATTTGCTGCGGAGGTCGGACCGGAGCGGGGCGGAGCCGGAACGCATGTAGTGTAATTTTGGCGTAAGGGCGACTCTGTTCCGATCCAATTCGGGACTTTTTCCACTGATCCAAGCTCTGACCTCAGATGTTGACCACAGCGTGCAGAGTCCCAGTCCGAGGGTGATCTGTTCACCCTCTGGATAAGCTCGCAAACAGCTGATTTCTCGAGGTCACCGCGCAGACCAGACGTCGGGTGCTCCAGGCATTAAGTCCTGCTGAAGTCTCCCCCTTTTGCGATAGACCAGTGCTCCACAAACGCCAAAAAGCAAAGCGCTGCCATCATAATCCAATATAATCCAGATCCTTCACCTCCACAGAGCACAGCAGAGAGCGAGACGCACACCATCCACACCCACAGGAATCCATGGCGTATCCTCTTTCACTCTGTGAGGGTGGAAAGGCTCCCCTTTGCCGTTCTTCTGTAGAAATCTTGTTCGTAGAATCGAATGCCCAAACCTCCAATCCATCTTAATTTGCGTTCGAGGTGCTTAGCTGAGGAGCTGCAGGCAGCAGGGGGGGGGGACGGGAGAGGGAAGGACTGCGACTGCCTCCGTCGAGAGCCAAGGTTGAATATTGCGTGTACATCGGGAGCAGTTCCCCTGGATTGGCAGACTGGGGTGGTGGTCCCCCTATTCTAAAAGGGGGACCGTAGAATGTGTTCCAACTACAGGGGGATCACATTCTTAAGCCTCCCTGGAAAGGTCTATTCGGGCATTGTGGAGAGGAGGGTCCGTCAGATAATCGAACCTCAGATTCAGGAGGAGCAGTGTGGTTTTCATCCTGGTCGTGGAACACTGGAACAGCTCTACAGCCTCAGCAGGGTCCTGGAAGGTGCGTGGGAGCCCAACCAGTCTACATGTGCTTTGTGGACTTTGAGAAGGCTTTCGACCGCGTCCCTCGGGGAGCCCTGTGGGAGGTACTCTGGGAGTATGAGGTACCAGGCTCTTTGATACTGGCTGTTAGGTCCCTGTACGACCGGTGTCAGAGCTTGGTCCGCATTGCCGGCAGTAAGTCAGGCTCGTTTCCAGTGAGAGTTGGACTGCGCCAAGGTTGCCTTTTGTCACCGATTCTGTTCATAACTTTTATGGACAGAATTTCTAGGTGCAGCCAACGTATTGAGGGGATCCGTTTTGGTGGCCTTAGGATCGCTTCTCTGTTTTTTTGCAGATGATATGGTCCTATTGGCTTCATCAGGTCGTGATCTACAGGTTTTGCTGGAGCGGTTTGCAGCCGAGTGTGAAACGGCTGAGATGAGGATCAGTTCCTCCAAATCCGAGGCCATGGTCTTGAGCCGGAAAAGGGTAGAGTGCCCTCTCCGGGTTGGGGAGGAGGTCCTGCCCCAAGTGTAGGAGTTTAAGTAGCTTGGGGTTTTGTTCCCGAATGAGGGGGAAAATGGAGCGTGATATCGATAGGCGGATAGGTGCAGTGCCGGCAGTGGAGCGGGCGCTGTACCGGTCTGTCGTGGTGAAGAGAGAGTTGAGTCAAAAGGCAAGGCTCTCAATTTACCGATCGATCTATGTTCCTACCCTCATCTATGATCATGAGCTTTGGGTTGTGACCGAAAGAACGAGATCTTGGATACAAGCGGCTGAAATGCGTTTTCTCCGCAGGGTGTCTGGACTCTCCCTTAGAGATAGGGTGAGAAGCTCGGTCATCCGGGAGGGACTCGGAGTAAAGCAGCTGCTTCTCCACATCGAGAGGAGCCAGTTGAGGTGGCTCGGGCATCTGGTTAGGATGCCTCCTGGACGCCTCCCTGGTGAGGTGTTCCGGGCACGTCCCACCGGGAGGAGACCCAGGACACGCTGGAGGGACTATGTTTCTCGGCTGGCCTGGGAACACTTTGGGATTCCCCTGGATGAGCTGGCCCAAGTGGCTGGGGATAGGAAAGTCTGGGCCTCCATACTTAGGCTACTACCCCCCGCTACCCAACCCCGAATAAGCGGAAGAGAATGGATGGATGTTTATTTGAAATAATGATGCGCGACCCAAACTGAGCCTTTGGTCCAACCCCTCGGTGATCACTGAGCAGGCCAGGCCACTGGGAAATGTCCCGGTGCTCCTGATGGCCAGTTTGCCCCAGGATTAGCTCAGTAACCATCAGTCTGTCTGCTCTCATTCGCTGTGCTCTTTTTAGATTGTTTAGAGTTTAGAACATTGTTAAGAATGTTGCAAGAGTGCGGAAATGGTTTATAAAACCTTAAAATATATATAAATACTAAAATAAATATAACATCCCTACTTTGTGGATTTTCACCAATCGCGGGGGTGTCTGGAACATAACCCCCACGATAAGTGAGGGACTACTGTAAATCATTTAGAAGTTTCTGATAAAACAGAAAAATTGAATGAACTTGAAGATCTATAATTATCTACAGAATGTTGGTTTTAAAAGCTCTGAAACAGCCCTTTAACGAGTGAAGAGTCCTACCCACCCTCACGCAGTAAGCAGCAGAAGATTTACAGCTTCAGTAACATTATTCTTTGAACCACATAAGTTGGGCAGTGTCCCCCCCTCCCCCGACTTAAAAGTGAATGCAGACTCAAGACAATAAATGAACAGAAAAGTCTCCATGGAGCTGCCGCTTCTTTGAAGCAGCAGAGATTTTTTAATACACCTTCAGTTAGCACTACAGGAACATGACAGGACGATCCACCCTGTGTTACACAGGAGCTTTCACTGAAAACCTTCACTTCTTGATGAAATCTTTTCAGTTTTCACCTTCAAAAATGTAGCTGCGACATCTTTTGAGTGTTCAGGTAAAGTGCATCATAACTTCTCTCTCTCTCTCAGTACATTGCAAAAAATAATTTGCCTGTTTTTCTGTACACTTTTTGTGAATGCTACCATAAAGTAAGAGCGTACTGCTGCTCTTCACACTAAACATTACAGAAGACACAATAACCACCACGTGACACTACGTCAGGAGAAAGGTCATCACCGTCAGCGCTGCAAAGGCCCGAGCACAGCCTTCTCCGAGGGCTCGCCTCCAGGAAATGGATGGCATCGTCTTCAAAGCTCAGAGTTTTTGTTTGTTAGCACTATGGTCCCATCTGAACCTCTGGCTTGAAGTCTTGCTTGGACCATCAGCAGCACCACTGACCACCAGTTTTTGTTCAAACACTCAGGCATCCCCCAACCAGAACGGGCCCGTGACTCCAGTCCAAAAAGGCAAAACAGCTTCACCTTCCTCCTACATCCTTGAGCGCGGACAGAGTTGCGACCGACGCTCACAGACCCCAGTACGGAGCGAGGGTCCTGCGGTCCCTCTCGTAAACGTCGGGTATGACCCCGTAGGGTGTCTGCACCATCTTAACGGAGTTCCTGCCGAACAGCCTCCGCTCGTACTCAATCAGCTGGCGCCAGAAGCCTCCGTTGGGCCTGATGACAGGACGGCGAGCCTTGACCCAAGCGTGGGCCTCAGCCAGAGACACGCGGTGGTACTTCATGAGGTACGCCAGGCACAGCGAGGCCGAGCGGCTCACCCCGGCTGCACAGTGCACCAGGACCGCCCCTCGTTTGCGGCCCACGCTGTGGATCTTATCGGCCACGCTGTCGAAGTAAAGGGAGATGGGGGAGTGGGGCATGTCGGCCAGCGGGACCTTCACATACTCCATGTGAGGCCAATTGAAGTTGGGCAGCTCGATGGTGGCGTTGACCACACAGGTGATGCCTTTTGACAGCAGCAGGCTGCGGTTGGATGCCACGTTTCCCCTGCTGAGGAAAAGGTTCGGGGTGATCTGGGCGATGCCACCAAGCAGGCTCCCGCTCTCGGGCACCAGCCGCGGCACTGTGGCCGGCAACATGGAGCTGCGGTGGTGGTGGTGGAAGAAGCCTTGGCTGCGAGAACCCATCGAGGAATCGAGCGGCGTTCAGGACGAGATGAAGAAATCTTTTCAAAGGAGAAAACCTTCAGGAGTTCAGTCATAACACGAGACCAACCAGATGGATCCTGAAAGACAAACAAACAAACATTCACTTTTTCTCCAGATATTCTTCTCCTGTTGTGAGCTGGTAAACATCCAAACACTTGAAGGATGAGTAATGACTCAGCAGTTTGCAAACATGACCAAACAAGAACACAACACCTGTCCACTCGCATATCCAAAGGTTCAGCTCAGTCGGCAGATGGGCGCTATGGCTTTTGGTTTTAGTAACTTGTCGTCACTGGCTAACATTTTGACTGTTTAATTGTAAGTGGTGGCTAGTGTTTAGCTACTTTTAGATTTTAGGTAGTATTTTCTTACTTGTATATGTTTTGCTGCTTTTAGCTTTTGGCTAGCATTTTGTAATTTTTAGCTTTTGGCTAGTGTTTAGCTTCTTTTAGATATTAGTTAGCATTTTCTTACTTTTAGATGTTTTGCTGGTTTTAGCTTTTGGCTAGTGTTTAGCTACTTTTAGATAATGGTTTGCTCCGAGTCCTTTCCCCTCTTGACTAGAATTTTGTTGCTTTTAGCCTTTGGTGCATTAAACTAACGTTAAACTCTAAATGGGCCCGGTGATGGACTTGCGACCTGTCCAGGGCTCGCCCCAACCCAAAATTCGGGCAGCGTCGGGCCAAAATAATGTGCTTGATGGGCGGGCTGGGGCGGTCTTGGACTTTTGATATGGTTTTAAGAATCATACAGCACAAATAAAACAAAATAAGAATGCACAATATAAAATTGTGTTAATCTACTTGTTGAGGAGGAGGCCGGTCCGACCGACTGACTGAACATTTTTTTTACCTCCACCAGTTAAGCTTCAGATGGATCAGCTGATCACCGGCCGCATGCGTCTCCTCACCTGCTGTCATCTGCAGTGAAGTAGCAGCAGCTACAAAAACCAAAGCGAGCAGCGCGTTCAATTAAATAAGCCTTGTTCTATATTTTTCCAAATCATTTTGCTCTAAAAATATTTTTGTTCATCTGCATAATAGACTATCTTTACAGTTTTTTTTGTTTAGTTAATGTCTATTTGATAACTTGTTAAAAAAACAAGAAATCTTATATCTTCCTTTCTTTGAAATATGTTTTTTAAACTACAATGTCAAACTGATTTGCTTACAAAAGCAGTAAAAGCTTAATTTAAAAAATGTTTTATTTTTTGGGTTCGGGCCTGTAATTACAGTAAAATGATTGAGTTGGGTCGGGTTCAGAAAAAATGGCTACAGGCTGGGGCCAGATTTTTTTAGGCCCAAATGCAACTCTAATCCAGTGTGTCCCCGCTTCTCGCACAGTGATGGCTAGATATGGTCACCTGTGACCCCCGCGACCCGAAAAGGAAGAAGACAATGGATGGATGGATGGATAGATAGACAGACAGATGGATAAACTCTAAATGTAATTCTTCAAACTGAAACGGTTCAAAAATCTACAACAGGTAAGACAGTAACTCTTTAGAACATTTCCACAGAACCCCCCTTTTCTGAAATCTGAATTATTCCTTCATGACTCGTCTTCATGACATAAAAAGTCTAAATCAGAATTTTTGTGAAAGATTTTAAATAAAGGCTGAATTAAATCCCATTCATTGAGGTGGTCAGATCACTGCTAACTGTGACGTTTCTTGATGCTAAGTTTTATTTTTGTTGCTTCTCAAATCCATACACGAGCATCATCTTTCTAAAGTGACCAATAAAACACTGAACAGTTTCTGTGAAGCGCAGCTGATTCACTCAGAGAGAAACCCGCTGACCCACATCAGCTTCACTGTCATCAGCAGGGATGAAGACGATAAGGAAACCCAATAATCCTCTGACAGGCCTTCCCTAAAGTGCTGATGCACCGCCAGCACCAGGCCCAGCTGAGAGCTGCTCCATCCACATGGTTATTTATACCACGGGGACTGCACCGAGCGGAGGGAGAATTATGCACAAAATCTGGGAAAACTGCAGCTCACAACCGATGGAGTAAAAAACAACAACAAAAAAACAGGATACATTCTCAGAACCGTTCACCTGACACCGGAAGATCTGGATCTGTATATCAGAAACATGAAGGGGATCTGTCAACAGGTGGTCCTGAGTCTTAAATCTCCTGGCACCGTTCCCACATGGTTGAGCTTTC
Source organism: Garcialebias charrua (assembly GCA_038048925.1). Lineage (NCBI taxonomy): Eukaryota > Metazoa > Chordata > Actinopteri > Cyprinodontiformes > Rivulidae > Garcialebias > Garcialebias charrua. The sequence continues at coordinate 80,994 of JBBPBX010003303.1, forward strand.
ATAGGTTCACTAGCACAAACTGGAAACATGATCCATGATGGAGAAACCGGAGGCCTGACGGAAACATCACATTACAAGAGCAAGCCCTCGGCACAAGAGCAATAGAGTCTGGTCTACCATACCAGACAAGACCCAAGATGCAGGCTGTGCAAAGATGCCCCTGAGACAGTCAGTCCAACACAAAAAAAGCAGGATGTAAGATCCAGGCAGGCAAAGCATACATACACCATCACCAAGTGACTGGAATAATATACAGGTACACCTGTGCCGAGTATGGACTGGAGGTCCCACAGTCAAAAAAGGAGACCAAGGCTGGTGAATGGAAGAGCTACGGTGCTGTGGTACTTCCAGGTCCAGACCGTCAAACAGGTGATGACTAACCAACCAGACATTGTGGTGGTCGACAAGCAAGAGAAGAAGGCAATGGTGACAGATGTTGCAATCCTAAGTGACTGTAACATCAGGAAGACGTAGGTCTGTCGCAATAAACAATAAATCAATTAATCACATGATGAATGAAAATTATCAACCTCGTTTTCATTTATCAGCTTTATCGTTTCTTCGTGTCTCTCTCTTTCTACTGAAGACACTGGACGACAAAAGTCTCAACTCCGGTGTTCTTCACTGACCGCTCCCTTTCTCTTTTCTCTTTAAAATCTGTTTTAACCATCCAAAATCGCGTTTTTGGATGGTTAGCTGAGAAGCTAAACTACGAGCTAAGCTAACAGGCCAACATCGGGAATAAACCTCCATCCTGTCAAGCTCCAAAATTCACGGTTGAAACCTGTGCCTTCATGTAAAACGTTATTTTTTCTCTGCAAAAAGAAACTGAAAACTTGTTTACTGATTTTTATTTATTTATTAAAAGCTTTGTGTGAAAAATGCTATGCTAAAGAGCTCAAATCACCAAGCGTCCACCATGTCACTAAGTCAGCCCATGTCACGTCAAGGGGCCTCCCTCCCATTTTTCTTAATAGAGACACTGCTCAACTATCCATCCTTCAGTTCAAAACAGGTACTAAATTCTAAACAAATCAATATTTATTTTAAAATTTAATCATTGTTAAATTTCAAACAATAATATCGTTTATCGCAATCATTTCTGAGACAATGAATTGCTCAGCAAAATTTGTTATGGTGACAGGAAGAAGGAGCATGAGAAGCTCGAGAAATAACAAGGGCTAAAGAGGAAACACAGGAGTTGTGGAGTCGCAGTTCCAGTGGTCATTGGAGTACTGTGACCTCCAAACTAGAAGAGCGGCTCCAACAGATCCTAACCACAACCTCAAGGATCTCTGTCCAGAAGAGCACTGTCCTACGAACAGTTAAGATACTGGGCAGAACCCTAGAGGACTCAAGTTTGATGGGAAGTGGGACTGAACAAGTGGAACTGTACGCGACAAACAAACCAACCACCCCCCGCTGGCACTGGCGTAACGCTAAGCTAGTGGTGCACAATGCTGGCGCGCTAGCTAAAATGCTAAAGGCAGCATTCACGTTGCCTCTTCCCTCAAGCTGAACACCCCCCACCCGCTTGAAAACTTTCAGTACAAACAGCTGCAGCTCAGCTGTGTGCGCCCCCCCCGTCAACAGAATCTATTAAGCACCCTGCCAACCAAAATGAAACACCCCCTCTCCCCCAGTACATAACTAGAACTTAAAGACCGTGTAAAGTGAAATTAAATGTGTGTTTTTAGTTTGTCACATGGCATAAATATGTGTTATTAATCACCCATTTAAATCTGACTGATTAAAAACATTGTTTACCTTATAAAATTAAGTCTCAAAAATCATGAAAAAACATGATTTTGCCTTGCCCTGGAACGCTAGGGGCGTGTCAGTGCGTGGGCGTGGTTTCAGCGCATGCTGCGCTCGTGTCCAGCCCCTGCCCTGAGCTGACTGTGTGGAGACTGGAGAGGCAGGCAGCAGAGATCCAGTAAACCTGCTCTGTTTTTATCCGAGTTCTGTCTGTAACAGCAGCTACTTTTTCCAAGAGTTACGCTGTTTTTGTAAATAGTTTTCTTGTGTGTTTTTAATCTGGAATGAATAAAAAAAAAAAGAGTTGTACCATGCGGGATTTGAACCCGTGGGGTTTGGGACGGAAGGCAAGCGCTTTATCCATTGACCTATCCAGGCATTACAGATACTCGGTATAAAACCACGCGGTATAAAAACATGTTATGATTTGTACGGGTGCCCTGACCATTGCGACATCCAGGGAAGATGCACGAACGAGGCATAATTGATTAGCTAGCTAACAATGAACAAAATATCTATGCTATTGCTATCTGATGCTATCTGCGATTCGCGAGTGAACGGCTCCACCGAGGCGAATTTATACGGCTGGAGCTGCAGGGGGTGGGGCTATACTAATGAGGACCGCGTGACGAAACGCGGTCACATTTAAAACACGCCTAAAAAATCCTGAAATAGAAATATGTTTATACACAGTTTGCTCTATAACTCCAAAATTAA
>JBBPBX010003304.1:0-51449 GCA_038048925.1 Garcialebias charrua
ACAGCGCCCGCTTCACTGCGGACGCTGCACCTATCCGCCTATCGATCTCACGCTCCAGTTTTCCCTCATTCGTGAACAAGATCCCGAGATACTTAAACTCCTCCACTTGGGGCAGGACCTCCTCCCCGACCCGGAGAGGGCATGCTACCCTTTTCCGGCTCAAGACCATGGCCTCGGATTTGGAGGAACTGATCCTCATCCCGGCTGCATCACATTCAGCTGCAAACCGCTCCAGTGAAAGCTGTAGATCACGAACTGATGAAGCCAATAGGACCACATCATCTGCAAAAAACAGAGAAGAGATTCTAAGGCCACCAAAACGGATCCTCTCAACACCTTGGCTGCGCCTAGAAATTCTGTCCATAAAAGTTATGAACAGAATCGGTGACAAAGGGCAACCTTGGCGGAGTCCAACTCTCACCGGAAACGAGCCCGACTTACTGCCAGCAATGCGGACCAAGCTCTGACACCGGTCGTACAGGGACCTAACAGCCCATATCAAAGGGCCTGGTACCCCATACTCCCGGAGTACCCCCCACAGAACCCCCCGAGGGACGCGGTCGAATGCCTTTTCCAAGTCCACAAAGCACATGTAAACTGGTTGGGCAAACTCCCACGCACCCTCCAGGACCCTGTTGAGGGTGTAGAGCTGGTCTAGTGTTCCACGACCAGGACGAAAACCACACTGCTCCTCCTGAATCCGAGGTTCGACTATCCGACGGACCCTCCTCTCCAGAACCCCTGAATAGACCTTACCAGGGAGGCTTAAGAGTGTGATCCCCCTATAGTTGGAACACACCCTACGGTCCCCCTTTTTGAATAGGGGAACCACCACCCCAGTCTGCCAATCCAAGGGAACTGCCCCCGATGTCCACGCGATATTGCAGAGTCGCGTAAGCCAACACAACCCCACAACATCCAGAGCCCTAAGGAACTCAGGACGAATCTCATCCACCCCTGGAGCCCTGCCACCGCGGAGCTTTTTAACCACCTCGGCGACCTCAGCACCAGAGATTGGAGAGCCCGACCCAAAGTCCCCAGGCTCCGCTTCCTCAGTGGAAGACGTGCCAGTAGGATTGAGGAGGTCTTCGAAGTATTCCGCCCACCGACTCACAACATCCCGAGTTGAGGTCAACAGCACGCCATCCCCACCATAAATGGTGTTGGTCGCGTACCGCTTCCCCCCCTGAGACGCCGGATGGTGGACCAGAATCGCCTCGAAGCCGTACGGAAGTCATTCTCCATGGCCTCTCCGAACTCCTCCCACGCCCGAGTTTTTGCCTCAGCAACCACCCGAGCCGCATGCCGCTTGGACTGTCGGTACCTATCTGCTGCTTCCGGGGTCCCACAGGCCAAAAAGGCCCAATAGGACTCCTTCTTCAGCTTGACAGCATCCCTCACCGCCGGTGTCCACCACCGGGTTCGAGGGTTGCCACCACGACAGGCACCAACAACCTTGCGGCCACAACTCCGATAAGCTGCCTCGACAATAGAGGCGCGGAACATGGCCCACTCGGGCTCAATGTCCCCCGCCTCCCTCGGAACGTGTTCAAAGCTCTCCCGGAGGTGGGAGTTAAAGCTCCGTCTTACGGGAGACTCTGCCAGACGTTCCCAGCAGACCCTCACAATACGTTTGGGTCTGCCAGGTCTGACCGGCATCCTCCCCCACCATCGGAGCCAACTCACCACCAGGTAGTGGTCAGTTGACAGCTCCGCCCCTCTCTTCACCCGAGTGTCCAGGACATGCGGCCGCAGATCAGATGAGACGACAACAAAGTCGATCATCGAACTGCGACCTAGGGTGTCCTGGTGCCAAGAGCACATATGGACACCCTTATGCCTGAACATGGTGTTCGTTATGGACAATCCATGACGAGCACAGAAGTCCAACAACAGAACACCGCTCGGGTTCAGATCAGGGGGGCCGTTCCTCCCAACCACACCCCTCCAGGTCTCACTGTCATTGCCCACGTGAGCGTTGAAGTCCCCCAGCAGAACAAGGGAGTCCCCAGGAGGCGCACTCTCCAATACCCCCTCCAAGGACTCCAAAAAGGGTGGGTAATCTGCGCTGCCGTTTGGCGCATAGGCACAAACAACAGTCAGAGCCCGTCCCCCCACACGTAGGCAAAGGGAGGCTACCCTCTCGTTCACCGGGGTGAATAACAATTACCGTATTTTCCGGTGTATAGGTCGCACCTTTTTATGGTTTTTTTCAAGGCCTGCGACCTATACTCAGGTGCGACCTATATATGGCTTGTTATCACTTTCGGTGAAACAAATTTTTAAATCCAGCTCATTTCACAATTACGTTCATTTATTAAGGAAAAGTTCAGCTCAGACATATATTTGCTATAATTTTTATCAAACAAATAATTGTTTTTAAGTGTTAATCTTCTTAAAAGCCTTGCTGTGCGCTCCTGTGGCAGACATTTGCAGCAGAGCTAAACGTAGGTGCGACCTATCTAGGGATTTTTCCAATCTATTGGTGATAATTGGACAATGCGACCTATACACAGGTGCGACCTATACACCAGAAAATACTGTATACTTTATTTATAAAGCCATTTAAAACAACCACAGCTGCAACACAGTGCTGTACGCATGAAATTAAGAACATTTAAACACAAAACAAATACTGTAATAATAATATATATATTTTTTTTTTCACATTTTTATTAAATATGATAACCTCGTAAATCCGGGACCTCGTAAGTAAGAGCGCTCGTAAATCGGGGACCACCTGTATTGTGAAAAAGTGAAGCGCACACCTTAGAAGAGGCCCTATATATATAAAATACACTGCTTGGACAAAAAAAAAAAAAAAAGAAGGTCCCCACCAAAAAAAGTCACACTAATATTTCACTGGACCGCCTTTTGCTTTGATTATGGCATGCATTCATTATGCCATTGTTTCGATAAGCTTCTGCAACATGACAAAATCTATTTCCATCCATTATTGCATTAATTTTTCACCAAGATCTTGCATTGATGACTAGGCACTAGGCATGATGATGGGTGCATTACTTCACCTGCCTCTCTTCTTACCCTGATGCACCCATCAATCTGGAACAGGGTCAATCTGGACTCATCAAACCACACGACCTTCTTCTATTGCTCCAGTGTCCAATCTTTATGCTCCCTAGCAAATTGAAGCCGTTATTTCTGATTAGCCTTACTAATTAGTGGTTTTCTTAAGGTTGCACAGCTGTTCAGTACCAATTCCTTGAGTTCCTTCACATTGTGTGTGTGGAAATGCTCTTCCTTTCACTATTAAACATAGCTCTGAGTGCTACTGTTGTTTTTCTTTTATTTGATTTCACCAAACGTTTAAGTGATCACCGATCACAATCATTCAGGATTGTTTTCCGGCCACCTTTCTTGGAGCCAAGATGGTGTAGTGGCAGGGCTTTTGACTTGGAACCCGAAGGACGCAGGTTCGCGTCCCGGCCACTACACACCTTGGGGTGTCTATGAGTGCACATCTAATTCTCCAGTTCCCCGGGCGCTTTCTATGGCTGCTCACTGCACCACCTGGTGGTGGTTGGGTTAAATGCAGAGACGAATTTCGTCTGTGTATGGGAAACATACGCAGATGACAGGCAAAGACATTATTATTATTATTCCTCGCAGACGATGGGTCCCCACTATCCTTCCAGTTTTTAATAATGCGTTGGACAGTTCTTAACCCAATTTTTGTAGTTTCTACAATCTCCTTAGATGTTTTCTCTGCTTGATGCCAATGATTTGACCCTTTTCAAACAGACTGACATCTTTTGCACGACCATGTGATGTGTCTTTCAATGTGGGACTTTTTGGGGGGCCAGACAGTGTATAATAGTCTACTTGTTCATAGGTGCTAAGTGAATTTGCATTGTTGCTATTAAATGAAAACATATACCATATTTTCTGGCGTATAAGTCAAAAAAATGTTGCATAGATTTGTCAGTCCTGTAACTTATGTGCTGAAGTGACTTACTGGTACTTATAAAATAAATAGTTTTAATATATTAAATAATTAAAAAGCTGACTAATAGACACCACCATATCGTATTAAACTGGTGCATTCATTTTTTTAGGTTTGTTACACCATCTTGGGCCATGCACATCAAAGATTTACCTTCACAAAGCATCTGATCAGTGCTACACTGCTGCAGGCAGACAGATTCCTGCAGTACCACAGCCATTTCCCTGAAGCAGCACTGAACACCACCATGGAGGCGTACCCACTGCTCAACAAGAACAAGCTGAGAACTGAACTGGCTCTCATCTACAGCGATGACGATTTCAGGAGCTGCAGTGGTGCTGTGGCTCTGTACGAGCTCTTCATGGGGAACAATCTTGATGACACCTTCTCAGAGACTGTGGCTCTGCTGAAGATCCTCATCACAACTCCCATGACCACAGATGAGTCTGAGAGGTGCTTCTCAACACTGAACAGAATAAAGACCTTCCTCAGGAACACAGTGTCACAGGATCATCTCAATGCATTGGCCATGCTCTCTATGGAGAAGAATCTTGTCAAAGCCGTCCCTGACTTCAACCAAAGAGTCATTGAGAAATTTGCTTCGCTCAAGGATAGAAGTGCACATTTTATGTACAAAAATTAGAACACTACATGACATTATAATGTTGCTTTTGTTATTTTCATTCATGTAAATACACTGATGTGATACCTTAGTATATGTTTTTCCATAAGTCTATTCTGGAGTTATAGCGCCCCTGGAACCAGCCGTCACTGACCGGGAGGATTAAGAACTTCTGCCGATTAAAGAGGAGCAGGAAGAGCTCTGCGTCAGTCATGACGACGAGCAGCTGGTAGTGAAAGAGAAAACTAATATTTTAATGTTTACTGCTAACTCTGGAAAATGATAGCTGCAAATCACAACCAACCAGCACCCAGCTCCTCTCTGCCTCATCATCTTTAAATGAAGAGCCAGGTTTGGCCATGCATAAACCAAAGCCTTATGTTTGCAACATTTGTGGAAAATAATTATTCACCTTATTGTTAATGAATGTTCACAAAATAACTCACGACGGAAGATCTTATTCTTGTGAAATGTGTTCAAAAAACTTCTATCAATTCAACAGCCTAATGCGCCACATGTAAACACACCAAGATGAGTCATTTTCCTGCAAAACATGGTTGAAATTTTTCACTCGACATGACGGCTTGTTACGACCCACGATAATTCGCACAGGAGAGAAACGATACTCTTGTCAGATCTGTGGGGACAGACTTGGACTGAAACATGATTTGACTCTCCACATGAAAATGCACACAGGTGAGAAGTGGTTTTCCTGTAACATTTGTCAAAGACGATTCAGCAGAGGTGGGACCAAGTCACTCAAGTAAGTCTCGTGTCTTTATTCTCAAGTCCCGAGTCAAGTCTCAAGTAAAGACGGTCAAGTCAAGTCTGAAACTTGGAATTTCAAGTACAGTACTGTACTTTCAAGTCTTTATTTTACTTACAATGTTGCAATTATATGTTAAGTGTAAATAATAGACCATGTGTGTTTTTGTTTTTTTTAAACCTGTATTTATCTCAACTCTTGATAAAACGTGCAGCGGAACACACAAAGTATTAAAAAAAACTTAAAATTGCACCTCTATATTGCACAGTTCAGTTCAAGTTCTTTTATTATCCCCGAGGGGCAATTAGATTTGCAGTCAATAGGTGTGTACAAATACAAGTTCATACATATGCACTTACACACACATATAAACACAAGACAACAAGACATTAAAATAACAGTGTTAAAATTAGTGTGCATTGAGAAACCTGATTGCTACTGGGATAAATGAGTTTTTAAATGTTCTACATCTGGGTTGCAGAAACCTGCGTCCAGATGGAAGCAGCCTGAACTCGTCATGGAGTGGGTGATCAGGGTTTTCCAGAATCTGCCTGGCCTTGTTCACTGACCTCACCTTGTGTAGGTCTGCAAGGTTCTTTAGGTCTATGCCAGCAGTTTTGCTGCACATCTTGACAATTATCCCCGAGAGTTTGTTCTTGCAAGTCAAAAGTCCAAACCAACAGATGAAGGAAAAGGTTAAAATAGACTCAATAAAACATGAATAAAACATTCTCATAAGTTTAAGTTTAACTAACTAGCAGTTAAACTTAGCTGCAAGAACAGTCATACTTTAAACTACAGTATAATTTTCCAGAACATTCAGTGAAAAAGACAAAAGTAGAACTCCATGTTCAGACAAAAAGTGCTGACATTTCCACAGTACAATACAAAGAACAATAACAGCTATTTTATTCCTCTCTCTCATCTGGTGAGTGAACATGTGTTTGTATGTGTCCATGTGTGGACACGAGACAAAACAAATATATGAACTGAACAATTAAATCCGCAATCTGGTTTGAGAGAGGAGTAAAGGAGGCCATCTTTGTGAAAAGAAACCGTCCATCATTATCTGCTCTGTCTGAAAAACAAAAAGTCAAAAATCTGGGAGTGATAATGGATCCTTCCATGAAACTCAACAGTCATGTAAACATGATCGTCAAATCCTGTTTTTTCCAGCTGAGGCGTCTGTCTAAGCTGAAGCCCATATTATCCAAAAAGCACCTGGAGACAGTGATTCACGCATTCATTACATCTAGGCTTGATTACTGCAATTCACTTCTGTTTGGCGTCAGTCAAGCCACCATTGCACGATTACAACTGGTTCAGAACGCAGCTGCCCGATTTTTAACCAGCACACGCAAAAGAGAGCACATTACACCAGTCTTGGCCTCCCTTCACTGGCTACCGGTTCATCTTCGAATCCAATTCAAAATTCTCATGTATGTCTACAAATCGCTGAACAGTCTCGCCCCCGCCTATCTCTCGGATCTGATACACCCATATGTCCCTCCACGTGCTTTGAGGTCAGAGGATCAGGTACTCTTAATAGTTCCAGAAACTCGCCTTAAGCGCAGGGGTGACAGGGCGTTCTCTGTAGCAGGCCCAAGACTCTGGAACGAGTTACCGCTGCTCATCAAACAGGCCCCCTCCCTCTCGGTTTTCAAATCCCGGTTAAAAACTCACTACTACTCCATCGCTTTCAATGCCAGCTGATTTGTATTGGATCGTTTGATTTATGATCTGCAATGTTTTTATGTTTTTCGTGTTGTACTTCATTGTCTGTGTTGCCTGTTGCGTGTTTGTTTGTTCAGCACTTTGGTGTGGACTTGTTCCTGTTTAAAGTGCTTTATAAATACTGTAAAATGGTATGGTATGGTATGGTATGGTATCATTAAACAGAGGTGGAGGCCTCCGGGTTCAACTGTCCCCCTCTTACAATGCTGTTATTGCTAGTATCACTCAGCCCTCTGTGAATAGCAAACAACCATCAGGGTGTTAACGATCCATCGTCAGGCTGATGGTCCTCCTTGATCATGTGAGCAGCTGGTTTCGGCTGTCATCAGCCAACTGGTTGATCCACTGTGAGAGGGTGCTATTTATAAGACTGAGCTGAACACAGCTTCTCAGACTGAGGAAGTCTTTCGGACGAAAGACGAAACGTTTCTACAGTTTTTTTTTTTTGCTTTGTTTTGTTTTGTTTTTTGAATGTCCAGAGGACCAGACTTAGCTTTTTTGGATTTTTCTACCTGGATTATTGAGCATGCATCAGGGTGCAATTTAAGATATTTCAGTTAAAGGTCCACTGACGTGATTTTTTTACTATTCATAAAATTGCTCAATATATACCGGTATATATTTTAACATTTAAATATGTTCGTTTTTGCAAACAAAACGATAAATCACATTAATTTTGCTTTAAAAGTGATTTTGAACTTCAAGCCGTGTTTAATCATGGGAAATCCGTTTACACCCGAACACATCTGTGACGTAGTGTGGGGCTGAGGGGTCTGGTCTCTTAATAGCGGACAATTTAAAACCAGATGAATTTATCAATCTATGTGAAGATTTGAGCTATTTGTCTTCATTTTGGGAAGCAGAAAATAGTTTGGGTGATGGAACAAGAAACAACAGGATCTAATTTAGGTCTGATGCTGTATCAGACTTACCTTCATGTGGAGCTGCTCACACGCGCGCACTGTGACAAGCCCAGAGCTCTGCCCGGTGTTACGTCACAGATGGTGCGTTCGCGTGTAATCGGATTTCCCATGATTAAACACGGCTTGAAGTTCAAAATCACTTTTAAAGCCAAATTAAAGTGATTTATCATTTTGTTTGCAAAAATGAACATATTTAAATGTTAAAATATATATATTTTGAGCAATTTTATGAATAGTAAACAAATCATGTCAGTGGACCTTTAACTATTCTGCATTTGCAAAAGACCAAACTGGCCAAAAGTCTGTCAGTCATTTGTGCACGATGAGGCCGTAAAATGATGCCACCATAGATGAAAACTGGCACTGCCAAAACTCTGGTGGCAACATGAAACAGGGGAGGAAGAGTCTTCATTTTCATTGTTCAGAACAAGAAGGAGTTCTGTTCATCAGCAACATCCAGGTAGTGACTGAGCTGTAGTGCTGGACTGGTCTGCACATTCTTCTTCTGCCTCTTACTGTAAGAGCAAACATCCATCTTCACAGTCTTTTTGATCTTCATCACCAGGAGTCACGGGTTGCTCTGACTTTGTAGGATCTGCAACATCTTCCAGGATCAGATCTGAGAAAACATCAAATTAACAGTTGCAAAAGTTGGGACAAGTCCATTTTTACCACTGTGTGGCATCCCCCCTTCTTCTTACAACTCTCAACAGACGTCTGGGGACAGAGGAGACCAGTTTCTCAAGTTTAGAAATAGGAATGCTCTACATTCATGTCTAATACAGGCCTCTAAAGCTTTGTTTATACTTCATGCAAGACGTGCGGCTGCGGCCCAGCGATGACGTAATTGCGTGTGTCACCGACCACATTGAGTGTTTATACTTGGAAAAGACGTGAGGGATACATTATAGTAATCCCTCCTTCCCTCCCACTGCATACGTCAGCGAGTTTCTCTCCTCAGGACCATGCGGGGGGGTCTCCGCTCGCTTTAAACGCACATTTTTACGCATAACAGCAGAGTTTTGTTTTAAAAGCTGTGCGCATGCACGATCCTCTTCATTTTGTCAACTTTACATGTGCATGCTGTGCGCGCGTGTTCGTAAATATATATATATAAATATATTTGGTGTGTGTGTTGGGGGCAATGCGCAGTGTGTGGTCTTCAAGCTCTCTCCACCCCCGCAGAGACGCACGGTTCGCATGTGTGCGCGTGCAGACGAGTTTCTCTTCAAAACTATCCATGTCCATGTCTAGCAGGTCGCTTTCGTAAATGAGCCCATGAGGTTCAAAAGATTTACCTGACTAAATAAAGGTTGAATGAATGTCAAGCAAAAACACAAACCGGCGAAGAGTAGCGGGTAGCGGTGTGATACACCAGATATTGACATCCAAACAAAAAACGCCCACAAACTTTGAACCAATCACACGCTCCGAGCCGCATCCTCCGCGTCTCGCAGTGCTGACTGGGGGCAATGTATAGGACGGCTGTCACCGGGGGATCGCAGCGGGAGTGCAGACGGAAGTTGCGCAACTTTTTTTCACTCAACGGGGGGTAAAAGACGTGCGACAAGAAGTATAAACCAGCCTTAACTGTTCAATCGTCTTGGGCCTTCTTTGTCGCACCTTCCTCTTTATGATGCACCAAATGTTCTCTATAGGTGAAAGATCTGGACTGCAGGCTGGACATTTCAGTACCGGATCCTTCTCCTACGTAGCCATGATGTTGTGATTGCTGCAGAATGTGGTCTGGCATTATCTTGTTGAAAAATGCAGGGTCTTCCCTGAAAGAGATGACGTCTAGATGGAGCATATGTTGTTCTAGAACCTGAACATAGTTCTCTGCATTAATGGTGCCTTTCCAGACATGCAAGCTGCCCATGCCACAAGCGCTCATGCAACCCCATACCATCAGTGATGCAGGCTTCTGAACGGAGCGTTGATAACAACTTGGGCTATCCTTGTCCTCTCTGGTCCGGATGACATGGCGTCCCAGTGTTCCATAAAGAACTTCAAATCGTGACTCATCTGACACAGAACAGTCTTCCATTTTGCCACACTCCATTTTAAATGACCACTGGCCCAGTGCAAACGTCTGAGCTTGTGGATCTTGCTTAAAAATGTCTTCCTCTTTGCACTGTAGAGTTTCAGCTGCAACGGTGGATGGCATGGTGGATTGTGTTCACTGACAATGCTTTCTGGAAGTATTTCTGAGCCCATTCTGTTATTTCCTTGACAGTGGCATTCCTGTTTGAGGTGCAGTGACGTTTAAGGGCCCGGAGATCACGAGCATCCAGTAGAGTTTTACGGCCTTGACCCTTACGCACAGCGATTTTTCCAGATTCTCTGAATCTTTTGATGATGTTATGCACAGTTGAAGATGATAACTTATCCACAGTATTCTTGGGGGTGTCACTGTAGAAGCGAATGTGCATTGAACTTCCGGTCCGACACCGGAAGTGCCTGTATTCCATAGGCGGAGTATGGATCGCGGGTGTTTTTGAAAGTTATTTTCATTCATTTTATCGGAGCAAACACAGCTTTTGTTTAAACGGAACGTTTACTGAAATGTCCTACCGGGGTTCAGGTACCTGCTGTGCTGTTCGCGGCTGCACCAACAACCGGACCAAGCTAAATCTTTGGCTAAAACAACAGTGTTTTCAACACGGACCCAAAACAAAGAAAGAGTGTTCCTGCATCCTTCTCTATGGCTGTGTCTGCGCGATCAGGTAACATCTGTAATTTCTTTTTATTCAGGGAGGGTTTATTAATGAGAGTTTTGGATGATTTACTGTCTTAAAATGATATATGTCAGGCGCGACCGGTATCTTTAGCCGAGATAGCTGCTAATAAACCTTAGCCGAGAGGCCGGAGCAAACGCGTTCGCTATTTATGTAGTTTTAAATTATGTCTGCGCGATCAGGTAACATCTTTTTAGTCGGGGAGGGTTTATTAATGAGAGTTTTGGAAGATTTACTGTCTTAAAACGATAGATCTCAGACGCGACAGGTATTTTTAGCCGAGATAGCTGCTAACAAACCTTAGCCGAGAGGCCGGAGCAAACGCGTTATTTTTAAATTATGTCTGCGCGATCAGGTAACATCTGTAATTTCTTTTTATTTGTCCCTCCTCTTTTAACAAAACGAGTGGTGTTCCCACATTTTTAATGAACTAAAACAACAAAGTTTGGACTGTCTTCAACTGTATTACTCGCATGTAAACAAACGGTGTTTCCGGTCAACCGGAAGTCGTGTGCACATTTCGCGCAAAGCATCATGGGACGTAGGAATACTGTGGATAAGTCTTTGCTATTTTATGCTGGGTAACACCATTCTGGTATTGCTGCACTATCTTTCTGTGCAACAATGGTGGAATTGGTGATCCTCTTACCATCTTGGCTTCTGAGAGACACTGACACTCTGAGAAGCTCTTTTTATACCCAATCATGTTGTCAATTGACCTAATTTGTGTTAATTGGTCTTCCAGCTGTTCTTTATATGCTCAATTTCCTTTTTCCAGCCACTTGTTACTTGTCCCAACTTTTTTGAGATTTGTTGACACTGTGAAATTTTGAATCAACATATTTTTCCTTTAAAATGTTACATTTACTCAGATTAAACTTTTGATCATCTATGTTCTAGTACGACTAAAAAATTGACATTTGCCATCTCCACATCATTGCATTCAGTTTTATTCACAATTTGTTTAGTGTCCAAACTTTTTTGGAATCCGGTTTGTACACACATACATACGCACTAAGGGTTGAATGAGTACATAATTTTTAAACCTGACATTAACATAAAAATACTTGAGTAGAACTCGAGTATTAGATGACGTCATATAGGATCTTAAGAGGCAAAAAAATGTTTTGCATAAAAACGTCATTATTTACAAAAAAAAGACCAACAAAAACTTTGGAAGCATATATTATGCTCCTATCATTTATCATACTGCAGAAGTCACAGGAAAATCGAATTATTAAACTGCAAAAGTTCATGAAATGTTAGGTACGTCAAAAAGGAAACTTAAAAACAGTGGGACCCGGTGTTACACCATGCGACCTGCAATGCAACACCGCCCCCTACTGTCACAATCTACAGTGGTCACAGAGCTCCAAACAGGAAGTTGGGGAGTGGATGTGTTATGTCTTATCCATAATGCTTAGTGGCATGTTAGTGTTCTGGCCACACCATGAGTCAGATAGACATCTGTGATATAGACCTGCCTCTTGTGTGTTATTAAAGCTCGACTTTCCAGTTGCTCAGCTCAAAGTGGCTTGGTTGGGTTTAACCCTCTGCGTCTGCCCTTTATAGGACACAATATGGTGAGATATTATTGGTTGGGAGCTGGGTCACATGATAGAATAGGGCTTCCCATTCAATGGTGATGACTTCTGGAGGTGTGGCCGAGCTCTGAAGACTGGTTTTCTGTTTACACTCTGAGCCATTGTTAGAAACTGCGTGGTAAGGTGACAAGGGCCCAGGGTCTTGTACTTTACATGTGCGTAAAATAAACCTGAAATGGACGACGAGTGCTCCACCTCTCCCTGCTTCAGATATAAAACTTGTTTAACAAATTTTTACCTAAATGTTTACTGAATACAAAGTATTTGGGTATAAATTAAATATTTACATCTAAATATTTACTAAACTAGCAACTCAGACTGAGGAAGTCTTTCGGACGAAAGACAAAACATTTCTACGATTTTTTTCCTCCAGAGGACCAGACTTAGCTTTTTTTACATTTACTAACTACGGTAAATATTCAATTTACAAGATAAACATTTAGTTTGTAAACTTAATATTTATCTTGTAAATTAAATATTTAGTTGGGAATTATGACATTTATAAATGTATGAACAAGTGAAAATTTGACTGTAAAAAAATTGCTTTTTTCTTATTCAAAGGTAAAACCAAAAATATTTATGCTAATTTTTGAATCTGCCAAAATAATGGAGGACAAGGTTAAAAACTGAAAGTTTGTTAACAGTTGGGATCTAAATGAACATCTGAATAACTTGAACGTCAGTTCAATATGGCTGCCACAGCTAGCTGACAAACACAAAATGATCTTCAACTGGTCTTGAGACTAGTCATTCCCAACACTCATTAGGGGGCGACGTGCATTCCTTCATGGAGTGCTGAACGAGTGAACCAGCAGCTGTAAGTTTGTGGAGCTGGACCACAGCAGACACGTGAAGGCCCATCTGACATGAACTCTGTGGAGGATGTTGTGGTAAATATGGTACACCCTCCACCAGTAGACCAAAATGAGTTTACAGACAATTTAAACAAGAAGTGGAAACTTCAGCTGTGGCACAAATTCCATTTATTGGTTTCAGAATAAAAATTTACTTTGAACATTTCAGGTTTTAAAGTAATTTAATAATCTCTCATTTTAATCTAAACTAACACTGGTCTTGCCCAGGGACACTTCAGCATGAGACTGCTGCTGGAATCGAACCCCCAACTCTCCCATTGGAGGACAACTGCTCCAACCACTCAGACACCAGTACTGAGTGAAGTCCAGTTTAATCTTCAGCCTCGGACTGAGCAGCTGCTGTTGGACGACCTGTCAGCAGAAAAACTCTTTATACTTTATTATTCAACTGTAACACTTTAAAGTACAACAGCAGAGTGTTCCAGGTCTTCAGTCAGGTTCTGGTAAACTGGTTTTACTAAACCTGTGCCAAAAGTCCTGAGTTGCTGTCCCAACCGTTTTGATTCCACAGCAGAGGGAGGAGCCTCTGCAGCGGCAGTACTGATTGGTTGTTTATTTCAGTGACATCATCAGGACGCTCACCTGCAGATGGTCGGCGCAGCTTCCTGCAGAACAGAGACAGAACCATGAGAGGAGCAGAACCAGAGCGAGCCTGGTGCTGAGGCTGCAGCCACGCTCAGGGTGTTCAGCTCATCAGCTTCATCAGCATGATGTGTTAATGATTCATCACAGCTCTCAGCAGCACAGCTGCAGCACAGAGCCCACTCACCTCCAGATGTTGGTCAGCAGAACCTCACGCTTCTTCATCCCTCAGTGACCGACACAACCTGACAAGTTGAGAAAGAACAAAATGAACGCCTGAGCTTCAGCTCGGTCAACAGGAAGTGATGTGACGTCAGGTCAACAGGAAGTGATGTGACGGTCAGGTCAACAGGAAGTGATGTGACGGTCAGGTCAACAGGAAGTGACGCGACGGTCAGGTCTACAGGAAGTGACGCGACGGTCAGGTCTACAGGAAGTGACGCGACGGTCAGGTCAACAGGAAGTGACGCGACGGTCAGGTCAACAGGAAGTGACGCGACGGTCAGGTCAACAGGAAGTGACGCGACGGTCAGGTCAACAGGAAGTGACGCGACGGTCAGGTCAACAGGAAGTGACGCGACGGTCAGGTCAACAGGAAGTGATGCGACGTCAGGTCAAGAGGAAGTGATGTGACGGTCAGGTCAACAGGAAGTGATGTGACGGTCAGGTCAACAGGAAGTGATGTGCAGCCCTGTCCACCTGACGGTCAGATCAACAGGAAGTGATGTGCAGCCTTGTCCACCTGACGGTCAGGTCAACAGGAAGTGATGTGACGGTCAGGTCAACAGGAAGTGATGTGCAGCCCTGTCCACCTGACGGTCAGGTCAACAGGAAGTGACGCGACGGTCAGGTCAACAGGAAGTGACGCGACGGTCAGGTCAACAGGAAGTGATGCGACGTCAGGTCAAGAGGAAGTGATGTGACGGTCAGGTCAACAGGAAGTGATGTGACGGTCAGGTCAACAGGAAGTGATGTGCAGCCCTGTCCACCTGACGGTCAGATCAACAGGAAGTGATGTGCAGCCTTGTCCACCTGACGGTCAGGTCAACAGGAAGTGATGTGACGGTCAGGTCAACAGGAAGTGATGCGACGGTCAGGTCAACAGGAAGTGATGTGCAGCCCTGTCCATCTGACGGTCAGGTCAACAGGAAGTGATGTGACGGTCAGGTCAACAGGAAGTGATGTGACGGTCAGGTCAACAGGAAGTGATGTGACGGTCAGGTCAACAGGAAGTGATGTGCAGCCCTGTTCTAGGCCCGTCCTCATGTGGACCAGGACGGGCCACTCTCACCGGGCCACGCTCTGCAGCAGCTCGACAGCAGCCAGCTCTAAAACAGAACCAGCGCTGCCGAGACCAAGTGCAGAGACTTCCTGTTCCAGCTCTGTAACACCGATCCAGACCGGAGAGTCTGGTCAGCTGACTGAGAGCTGGGTGTGTGTGTGTGGACCAGATGTGCACTCACCTGGAACTTCAGGACGCCAACATTATAGTTCATCAGGGACATGGTCCCTCAGCCAGCACCGCAGGGTCCCACTTCCAGAACTGATCCTGGACCACGAGGATCCGCAGGAAACTGCAGTTTGAAACAATCAAAACTGAAACCAGCGTTCTGGAACATTCTGTGGTTTACAGAGTTAGTCCTGCACATTAACCTTCACATCCAACAGTCGGGTCATCTAGTGTGTGTTTGTGTCACACATGCAGATGCAGACACTTCACCGAGACGAACAACCAGACCGCTGCAATGCATTGTGGTCATTAAAGGTTCAGGCCACATCTACCTGCTCCAGCACTTCAGCTGTGCAGTTGTTGCACACGACGTGCGATACCAATAAAACTCATTTAGAAAAGGTTTAACGTTAAAGACATGATCTATTATTATTTTTATTAGTATTAAGGTGCAGTTTTACAGTCAGCACGCACCTCGTGCACACCCGTCCTAAAGTCTGGCTCGTCAACAGTAATTACCACAAGTTTTAACTCCTCTAAAAGATCCATGAAGCTCAGCAGCGACATGTGCTTCTGCAAACACCTGATGATGTTTGAAGACCACCTGATCCAGGTCTGAAGGTTCTCTGTGGTCCACAAAGGTTCCTATTTTTGGTATAAATATCAAACGATGCAAAAAATTTGATGCAATAAGGAACCTAAAATTATTGTTTTAAATAAATGTTCTATTTGTTTACATTGTTTTTTCTTTTCAGCTTGTCAGTTACAAAACTGAAACAATGACCATTTTAATACAAAATAGTTTCTGGAAAGAAAAAAATCGATTTTGAATCGAATCGTGACACCAAAAATCGGAATTGAATCGATTCACCAGACACAGATTCACCCCACCAAGGTTCATTAACAGTGAAGCATTAATTTAGTATTATAAATGTTTAACCCCCCGAGTCAGTTTTATGACCGTTTTGTGTAAGTAAAATTATGTTTTGTTGAAGTAAAATTAGTTTTTTTTTAATTCAATCAGGAATTTCACAAAACTTTTATTCCTTTAAAAGTTAAAAACCTTACTTCTCATCCGATTTTTTTTACTAGTTACGTCCAATGAATGCATTTAATTTAAAATGAGGAACTTTTTTTAATTTTTAAACGTATATTTCATAGGTCTCATCTGCCGGTGTTACACCATATTCTGTTATCCCGGGTCAGTTTTCTGATGCAGAGCTTCCAGAGACGTCCGAAAATTACATTTTATGGCTTTTACTCATCCTGAACTTAAAAACCATTAAAGTTAATGTGCATTAAAGTCTACATTAAACATTCACACCACGTGTTGTCCACACGAGGTTCTCTGAAACATTTAACAGAACTAAACTCTAAACCAGCACAACAAATTAGGTCATAATAAAAAAAGTTAAGTATCGTTGTATTGACGTATTCAAGACAAAAGATGCAGATAAATGTAGAATACGTACACATGTCGTCGAACAATAAACTTCTGGAGCTCTCGCCATGGCTGCTGCGGACCGAAAGGCCAAACGACCGCGCTGCGCGTTTATTTATAAACTAACCACCGCTGTGCATTGTGGGAAAGAAGAAACTACCAAAGATCGTTGAGTTAGCAGATGGATTACACTGTGGGAGTTTTACACACATAAAATTTAAGTTGAACAACCTTTACTGATGTTTACTGATTTTATACCTGAGTTACTAAGCATGAACTTTGATGTTTGCTGACATTGATAGTTTGGATAATTAATAATGATAATAACATAAATAATAAAAAAAACAATAATAATAATAATAATAATAATGAAGAAAAGACCGAGTTGTAATAAAAATGGTAATGTTTCAAAGTGATAAGACTTTAACTATGGGCTGATACAGCTAATCACCATGCTTTACTAGAGGCTTGAGTATGATATTGGGATTACAGAAACGGCTCTAAAATGGTTTGAATCATACATAGATTCCAGTTTGTAAATATAAATAATTAATCTTCATACAACAAAGTTAGTCATGGAGTGCCTCAAGGTTCAGTGGACCAATACTCTTTACTTTATATATGCTAAAAGTTATTAAACAGCAGCTTCCTCTCAGCGCGCAGGTTACCCTGGTTCAAATCCTGGACCAGGGCCCTTTCTTGGTGGAGTTTGCATGTTCTCTTCATGCATGTGTGTGTGTTTTCTCCAGGTACTGTACTCCAGTTTCCTCCCACACACCAAAAACATGCATGTTAGACTGATTGGTAACTCTAAATTGTCTCAAGGTGAGAGAGTGAATGGTTGTTGTCTCGTTTGTCTCTATGTGTCCCTATGATGGACTGGAGAGCTGTCCAGGATGTCCCCCAACTCTCACACAGTGACTGCTGGATATAGACACCAGTGATCCCCTAGACCTGAAAAGGAAGAAGCGGGTAAAAGATAATGGATGGATGGAATACAGATTCAGTTGGAGCGATTCATGGTACAAGTTATTCAGCCCACAGTTAACGTCCTAAATTTATTTGGATGTGATGTAAAATTAAGGAACCTACATAAAATATGTTTGCCTCTGGAGTCTCAAATTGTTCAGTTTTAAATGAATCTCAAAGATTTAAAGTACTGGCTCATGCTGACACACAAAATAAAATAATCATGTCCTTTGAGGGGAACAATTCAAAAATGAAAAAAACTCAAAAAAGTTTATCTTGAATTTTTTTATTCATTCATTCATTTCATTTCATTTCCATTAAAAACACAAATACCATAAAACAAACACAAAAAACAAACACAAAAACATGAAAGGAAGCAGAAGAAAATTTCTTATCATATCTGCTCCTTCATAAACAAAAACTATCAATTCAAACAATAATCATTCATATATAATACAGCAAACTACATAACTTGTCAAAATTTCACGTTTAACAAAATATACATTAATCAGTTATATATATCTTTCTAACAAAATAGTTTTTTTTATCTTTTTCTTAAATATAACCATTGACTTCACCATTTTTTCATCATCCTCCAAACCATTCCACAGACCCATTCCCTGTATTGTATTAGACCGACCCTTTAAACTGGTTCTTACGGAAGAGCATTGCATTCACCAAATTAAATAAAAATTGACTCAGGATCTCATAATTATGAGATCAGGATCTCATAATTATGAGATACTATCTCATAATTATGAGATCTTATCTCATAATTATGAGATCTTATCTCATAATTATGAGATCTTATCTCATAATTATGAGATCTTATCTCATAATTATGAGATACTATCTCATAATTATGAGATACTATCTCATAATTATGAGATCCTGATCTCATAATTATGAGATAAGATGTCATAATTATGAGATAGTATCTCATAATTATGAGATAGTATCTCATAATTATGAGATAAGATGTCATAATGATGAGATAGTATCTCGTAATTATGAGATCCTGATCTCATAATTATGAGATCCTGAGTCAATTTTTTTTTAATTTGTTGAATGCAATGCTCTTCCGTAGTTCTTAAACTTAAGTTAACAAAAATATCTATTCCCTTCAAATTATAACTACTCTTCCTTTTTACAAAACGCTTGAATGTTTGATGGTAGCAAGTGATTCTGAGCTTTAAACATAAGTAGAATAATATTATAATTGATTTTGTGATGTAAATAAAACATTGTTAGAGAACACATCAGTACTGTGCACACAACAGTAATAAAAGTAAGCCAGTGGTGGCGCAGTGTGGGTAATGTAGTCAGACGATCATCACAGCTGGGATGGTGGAAGTGTAGTTTTTACAATGGATTCTCCTGAAACAGTCAAAATTAACAAACAAACAAACAAACAAACAAACATGTTAAGACTGAGAACAGACATGATGGTCCAAAGCAGAACATCAGAACTTTATTGCTGTGCTTCACTGAAAAGTAAAAGTTCATACAGACTTTTTTTTGTCACTATGCTAATAACAGTTTAAAACAAAAAACACAAGATATACGCATCATCGTCATATAAATTAAAAACTGATGTTATGTTCGAGTTTATTATAGAGTTGCACTAAAATTTACTGAGGAACATTTGTGAGCCACAACCTTGAGGTTACACACATTTTCAAGATAAATAAACAATAAAAAGACAACAACAACTGAGGCTTCTGGTTTCAAACCAACATTAGAGGAGGAAGAGCCAATTCTCTGAGATCATAAATTCATTTGACCTGTTTTAAAACCAAATGTTGCAAAAACAGGTCGTGTTTTACCTTTCTATTTAGAATAAACACACTTCTCCGAACAAATGGAAACACGAGCATGCTGACATCATGTTTGATCTAAAAAGCATGTTCAACAAGTGCTGACCTGTTTGATTCTTAAATAAGTGCTCAGTGAAATACTTTGACACTTTGATTAGATGAAAAAAATAATAACGATGGACTGATGGGAGCCATATTATTTTTATTTATTTATCAGTGTATTATTTTTTCCTCTAGAAATGATGGCTATACTTTCTGTTTTTTATATATACAGTTTAAAAGTACTGGTGTAGGTTCCTCAAATGGTTTATTGGAAGGAGGGCAATGTCTGTTTTACCACAATTGGAGGGGTCTACTTCCACAACACTCTGGGATTTATGAAAATAGTAATAAATAATTTTGTACAACCTAATAAAGCAGAATCCATCCAGAGCATATATGTCCAACTCAAGGCCCGGGGGCCAAATGTGGTCCTCGTTGACATCTTATCTGGCCCCCAAGCTGATATTTTAAATGCAAAATACTTTTTATCATTTTATTGTTTTGGTAATCTTTGATGATGTCAAAAATGCAGCAGAGAATGACAAATGAGACCAATCAAACTTTAGTTGAGGAATCTGCAACCAAGAAAATATGTTTTGTTTCTAACTTGAATTAATGTAGACTGAGACTGGCCCTTACGGTACTTTGAGTAAGGGTTTACTTTTGGCCCCCCTTTGTAAGTGAGTTTGACACCCGTGGTCCAGAGGACCTGACTCAACCTTATCAGATTTATCTACCTGGATTATGGTATGCAGTATGGTGGTGCAACTGGTAGAGCTGCTGTCTCAAGGTCCCCAGTTCAAATCCTGGTCTGGGGGCCTTTCTGGGTGGAGTTTGCATGTTCTCTCCGTGCATGTGTGGGTTTTCACCGGGTATTCTGGTTTCCTCCCACAGATCAAAAACTTGCATGTTACGCTGATTGATAACTCTAAATTGTATAAATTGTCTCTAGGTGTGAATGAGAGTGAATGGTTGTTTGTCTTGTTTGTCTCTATGTGTCCCTGTGATGGACTGGAGACCTGTCATGGGTGTACCCTGCCCCTCACTCAGGGATTGCTGGACATGGGCACCGGCGACCCAAAAATGGAAGAAGCGGGTAAAAGATAATGGATGGATATATGTGTGTGTATGTATATACATGTATATATATACCGGGTATATATATATGAATACAAACCCTTTCCAAAAAATTAGAATATCATGAAAAAATAGTTTAGCTTCCATAATTCAATTCAAAAAGTTAATTTTTAATAGATGATAGATTCAGGGCCCAATTTGGTAGACTATAATATTTTATCAGTTATGTATAGGGCTCAAAATAATGCATTACCTTTAAATATCCAAATGCATTTTGTTAAAAGACAAAGTTGTTATAATCTTAAGGGGACAGAGATGTTTGTAAAACCACAATTCAGAACTAGTTTGAAGGGACGTTCTACCTCAATCCAGGGAATTAGATTATGGAATGGCTTGGAGAATGTAGTTAAAAATGCCAAGTCAATGTTTACATTTAAGAAAATGATCAAAACAAATGTGTTAAAAAAAAATGAAATAGCGTAATGTGTATTGTATTAGTTAGAAAATTAGAAAGAGTTAGTCATTTTGTACTGTTGGTTGAAGATTATTATTGTTTAATCTGATTGTTGGAAAAAGTTGGTTGAAGATTATTATTGTTTACATGGTTGATTATTGTTGTTTAATCTGATTGTTGGAAGTAAGGGGCAGATATAATAAGATTTATTCTTCTTTCTGCTACCTTTCATTTTTTTATATTTTGTACACTATCATTTATGAGATTGTCTTGTATTGTTTCTTTTAAAAAAAAAAAGAACAAATTTAATAAACATAAACATAAACATAAACAATTTAAACAATTCCAAGTATTTATTTGTTTATTTTTACATAATTTGGACTTCCAGCTCATGAAACCCACGAAAACAGGATTTAAAAAAAAAATTTGAATACTGTGAAGAAATCAGCCCAAATGTTGCAGGGCATGAATGTTTTACACTGAGTGAGACACACTAATCATCTACTAAACTCAAATCACCTGCACAGGTTTCCCCAGGTGTCATTAAATTGATTCAGTTTGGTTCAATATGTGGAAGACTGTAGACATAACAACTGGCCAGAAGACCATCATTGATCCCTCCATAGGATGGGTAAGCCATAGCTAAGGAGTTCATAGCTAAGGAGGCTGGCTGTTCACAGAGTGCTGTGTCCAAGCACATCAATGGAAAATCTAGTGGAAGGGAAAAATGTTGCAGGAGTAGATGTACCAGCAAAAGAGATGACCGTGGGCTTCAGCAGATTATCAAACAGAGAAGATTCCAGAATCTGACAGAGATCCAGAAAGAGTGGAATGAGGCGGGAGTCACAGCCTCAAAAACCACCCTATTCAGACTCATCCAGGACATGGACTACAACTGTTGGGTTCCTCTGTCCTCTTTTCTGATGAAAGTAAAGTGTGCCTTTCATTCAAAAATCAAGGTCCAAGGGTTTGGATTAAGAAGGGTGAGGAACAGAACCCATACTGCTTGAGGTCCAGTGTGAAATATCCACAGTCATTCATGATTTGAGGTGCAATGTTTGGTGCAGGTGTTGGTAAACTCTGCTTTTTAAATCCAAAGTCACCGCAACAGTCTACCAGAATGTTTCAGAGGACTTTATGATTCCTTCTGCTGAGGATCTGTACTATGGAGATGCAGATTTCATCTTCCAGCAGGACCTGGCCCCTGCCCATGCCACCAGAGGCACCAAAACCTGGTTTGATGTCCATGCCAAAGTTCTTGACTGGTCAGCCAACTCACAAAGACCTAAACCCCATTGAGAATCTATTGGGTATTGTCAAGAGGAAAATTAGGGGCACCAGACCCAACAACAAAGAAGAGCTGACAGCAAGCATCAAGGAAATCTGGTCTTCCATAACTCCTAGTCAATGTCACAGGCTGATTGCCTCAATGCCACGTCTCATCGAGGCAGTGATTAAGACAAAGAGATTCCCAACCAAGTATTGAAGATTGACATATTGTTCTGAAAGTACCATATTTTGATTGATTTGTTGTGATCCTAATTTCTTTCTTTTTATTTCTGCAAAAACTGAGACGTGTGGGCTGATGTCTTCACAGTATTCTAATTTTTTTGAAATCCTGTTTTCTTGGGTTTCATGAGCTGGAAGCCCAAATTATGTAAAAATAAACAAATAAATAATTGAAATTGTTTAAATTGTGGGCCCTGAATCTATCATCTATTAAAGATTAACTTTTTGAATGGAATTATGGAAGTTAAACAACTTTTCCATGATATTCAAAACTTTTTGGAAAGGATCTGTATATGATTGTTTCTGGCAGCTGTGTGATCCTCCATTGCAAGAGTTGGGGGTTTGAGTCCACCAGCAGTTACATACTGAAGTGCTTCTGGGCAAGACACTGAACCCCTCATTGCCTTCGATGTGTGTCCCATCGTTGTATGAATGTGATTTAAAGCACAGATTAGTCTCTACAGATTCAGATTAGCTTTGTCCAGATCTAGTAGAGTGTTGTATGAATGGGTAAATGAGACAGATATTGTGTTGTAACGAGCTTTGAGTGTCTTGAATAGATAGAAAGGTGCTATACAGGGAGTCCTCGACTTACAGCGCCCTCGACTCACGGCAACTCTGACTTACGAACGGACGTACAAACAGTACAGTTGTACATTAAATACAGCACTGGTAGGTGTTATGTTTATAGATGAAAGTGTGTTAGCTAACCGTTTGTAAACAAAGTTCTGTGCATGTTTATGAACCAGTACGTACGTTTGTGTTGAAAAACGGGTGTTTGGCTCAGCGCTTGCATACATTTTCCGACTTACGAACGAAAATCCGGACTTACGAATGCACGTGCTATGGGTTCCGACTTACGTCAAAATCGGGTTACGAACAGTCCTTAGGTCCGGAACTCGTTCGTAAGTCGATGACTCCCCGTATACGTACAGTCCATTTACTTTTTTTTTTTTTTTTTTTACAGTTGCTCCCTTCCTCAGGGGTCGCCACAGCGAATAAACTCATATGATGACTTGGTGATTGTTTTTATGCCGGATGTCCTTCCTGACACAACCACAGACCACCGAGCTACCACAGCCCTCTGTGTGGAGCAGAGAGCTGCCATCCAGGGTGCCCGGGGGAGCAGATGGTGGGGGTTAAGGGCCTTGCTCAAGGGCCCAGAGTGGAGCAAATGAGGGTGGAGACAGCTGTGGGTGTTTCACCTTTCATACCCACATTTTGATTTTGTTGGTCCAGGGAGTTTAACCGGCAACCTTCTAATCACAGGCCCACCTTCTTTAACCTCTGTGCCACCACTCCCTCAAGTACAAGACAATTAAAATAAAATAAATAAAAATACTACCCCTGTTCTTCTCCAGAGTGTAACTCCTCCCTGTCTTGCACCAACACGTGAAGGTCTTCCTGTTTATTGGACTCAGTATCTCGTCCTTTGAGATGAACGTCTCGTTACCCCCCAGCTGCTACTGACATTTAATTAGTATTTTTGCTTGAAACACCCGTCCCTGATGGTGTATGAAGGAGATCAAACCTGTTAACGTTGGCCATGATTATGCTCTTGACAGGTGTGCTCTTTGGACCAGGAGCAGGATAAAATACTGGCTCCTGATTGGCTGCTTTGGAGCGGTGACCACCGTATGGCTCAGCAGAATGTGAGGGATACGCAGCAAACGTCCCCGCCTTCATTCCTCCACTCTAATGCACAAAAAGCAGCAATGCAAGCGAACAATAATAACATAATGAAATACAACAAGCAATCATCAGACGTGTTTCTGATACGATCGAGTAACGACTCACCTGTTTGCTGGGAGACGAAGGCTTGAAAGGAACTGAAGAGTCATTCTTTGGGGGTGGGAGGGGCTTGTGTGCAGGTGGGAGGGGCTTGTCACAGCGATATGGATTGTGTTGGAAATAATCTTGTGGGTGAAAGTTGCTCCTGAAAGGGCCATCTCTCAGCTTGGAGCGATGGATCGCTGCCTGCCTCTAAATGACAGATGTCACATTCAGTTACATTCAGACGACTCGCGCTCCTCAGTGTCTGAACAGATACCTTCATCGTGCACGTCACAGTAAAACTCTTGTTCCATGATTTGTGTTAAGTCTTGTTCACACTAGATGACAGTCCCAACACAAAGTAATCATCCAGAACATGAATGGTGGTGAGACATTGACCCAGTGGAATCCACGTGATGGGTCCATAGTGACATCACGGTGGTTTGTAGTTTTTTTTTGTGACAGTCAAGTGTAGCTGGTTGATGAGGGCAGGTGGGGCTCAGCCTCGCCGAACAAAAGACACTTCGCCCTCAAAGTAGTTTCCCCTAATAAACAATATAACTATCTACTGTAACTGTGTATTGTTTTGTTCTTTGTGGTTGTCAAACATCTGGACAATAAAGTAAGGGACTTACTGAATGTTAAAGCTTTGCGTTTGCTGTACAATACGATTATTGTGCCGCATTTAATTGACTGTGTTGGTGTTTTTTGTTTTTATCAACTGAAATTACTTAAGTTTTATGATTTGGTGGACTACAATATTCTATTACTTATGTACAAAGCTCCTAATCACATACTACCATCAAACATTCAAGAGTATTTTGTAAAAAGGAATAGTTGTTATAATTTAAAGGGAACGGATATTTTTGTAAAACCGAAGTATAGAACAAGTTTAAGGGGTCGGTCTACTTCAACGCATGGAATATGTTTATGCAATAGTTTGGATAATGATATTAAAAAAGAGAAATCATTATTTTTATTTAAGAAAAAGATCAAGAATATTTTGTTGACAAGATATACAGGGAACCCCCGACCTACGAACGAGTTTGGGACCTAAGAACCGTTCGCAGCTCGATCCGTTCGTAGGTAGGGGGTGAAAATTATATTTAAAAAAAAAAATTATTCATTCATTCATTCATTCAACCTTTATTTATCATGCTAACGGAGCGCGCGCACACATTTAAGCATGTAAAGTAGTGTACTGTAATGTTAAACATTGCTATTCACATTTACAGAATAAATAAAAATATATTTTCTTACTTTGAGATGGTCAAAGCCGACATAGGTTGCCATGCGTTGATTGTTTTCGGGCCAAGCAGCGCGGGGGCCGGCAAGCCACCGCAGCTGCTCCAGACCTGTGTTAGCTAGCTGGCTAGCTTCTGCTAGCCAAGCCATGAGCTAGTGTTGGAGCGGCGGCGCGATCAATCTGCAGCTGCTGCTCCAGCCGCTGCTCCAGCCTGAGACGTCCACAGAGCTATTCCAGCTAGTAATTAATCCACATGATGCGATCCTGGTCACCAGTGTTCAAAAGGCCGGCTCCCGTGTTAGCTCCAGTGTTAGCTCTGGAGCTAGCCAGGCCGGAGGTGTAGCCAGGCCGGCCGGAGGTGTTCGCACGGCGGCCTGGCACGATCGGCGATAAATCCGCTGCTGCTTGAGACATCCACAAAGTTCACAGAGACGTTTCCAGCTAGTAATTAATCCATATGAAGCCATCCTGGTCACCAGTCTTCGTCCGGCTCTCGGCAGCTAACCTAAGATGGCGTCCGGTGTTCTACATTAATTTGTGACCGGAGACCCCAGTGACTGAACCTAAAATAGCGTCCGGTGTTCTACATTAATTTGTGACCGTGTAAACTGAAGACCTACTTCCTGTTGCCCAAAATTGCTCAAAAATTGCTCAAAAATGATCAGAAATGATCTTTTTTATCATAATTATTATTTATAAAGCCTTTAAAACAACCAGAGCTGCAACAAAGTGATGTACACATGAAATTAAGAACATTTAAACAACACAAAAAAAAAAAAAAAAAATTTTTTTTTTTTTTTTTAATTCATATTTTTATTAAATATGATATGTTCGTAGGTCCCGTGGTTCGCAGGTCGATGGGGTCGTAGGTCGGGGGTTACCTGTATTATTAAGTTTTTTTTTTTCATTCAACCTTTATTTATACAGGCTAGCCTCGTTGAGCCACGGGGACTCATTTACAAGAGGGACCTGTCTCACTCACACCCAGGGTCAATTTAGAGTTACCAATCAGCCTAACATGCATGTTTTTGGACTGTGGGAGGAAACCGGAGCACCCGGAGAAAACCCACGCATGCACGGAGAGAACATGCAAACTCCACCCAGAAAGGCCCCCGGGCCGGGATTTGAGCCTGGGACCTTCTCGCTGAGAGGAAGCAGCTCTACCAGTTGTGCCACCGTGCTGCCAAGTTAGTTAATATTTATTGAACTATAATGAATAATTGTGACAATGTATATGTTTTTGCTATATTATTTATGATTATTGCTTGAATTGATTTTGATAAGAAGGGGCAGAAATGATAAGATTTCATTCTTCTTCTGCAGCCTTTCATTTTAAATGTATTTTATTTCTTTGTATCTGAAATTGTATTTGTGAATAAACATTTTAAACTAAAAAAAACTAAACTAAAAACTAATTTAAAATGATTATTTTTAAAATTTTAATGAACTTTATTTGAAATGGGACAATGTACAACTCAAACATAAATGTCACCATTTGATGCTCTGTACTTGTCAAGAGAATGTGTATTATTTGCACTCACCATGCTCCATAGTTTTCACTGCTCTTTTCCTGTTGTTGTGAATGAAATTAAAATGTTATTTGATCCTTACTCTATAATAATCAGTCTTCGTGTGACCGGTCAATAAAGGGACAGCAAGAGATCATTTTTATTATCCTCAAAGTTTGATTGATATGATTACAGTGAAGATTCAGAGTCCTTGGGAGCGATCTGGTTTCCCAGATTTCCTCCTGCTTCTGTCTGCAGCTGGATTCTGATAACAGCTGGACAGGCCGGAGGGCCTAGCCTGGTTAAAACCAGACCCTTGTCCTTTTTTTCGCTTTGTACTAGGGTCTGGGACTTCTCTCATAGACAAGGATTTCTCCGGTAGATTTTTGAATGGACCAATCAGAGAACAGAAGGCGGAGTTTTGAACGACGTCGACTGACGTCGTCAGTTAAAATGGCTGCCGCCACGAAGGAATTTTCATGAAAACAAGGTAAAAAACTATTATTTCTTTGCTGAGAAAAAATATATTTCTTAGCTGACGTTATATCAGAAGTGTTCCTGAGCTTAACAGTTCCTAAATCAATTCACGAAATGGTCAAATCTGCTGGATTTAAATAGTTTCGGTTTGACATTTTCCAAACAGCCTCGGGTGCGCTACGAAAATAAATGATAAAAAATCGAATTTTATCTCAAATGTTTCATCTAGGCCAACAGTCAGTAAATTAGAGCCATATAATTACACACTGGTAGCAGAAAAAATATCCACCGAGTGGTTTCTGAGCTATTTATCTGAATAGCCTGGACCTCGCCAGGCTAAACTAACAAAACTCCGCCTTCTGTTCTCTGATTGGTCCATTCAAAAATCTAACGGAGAAATCCTTGTCTATGGGAGAAGTCCCAGACCCTAGTCCAAAGCAAAGTGAAGGACAAGGGTCTGGTTTTAACCAGGCTACGGAGGGCCTGGAGGCTGGATGTTTTCTAGAAAACAAACTTTTTCTGTCCAGGAGGTGAGAACGTGTCAGAGCCAGGTGAAATCATTAAATGTGAACTTGTAAATGCATCGATCTTCTGTGATTTCTGGTTGTTCTCCAAAACTTTGTGATAAATCTGAAGAAGTCTACACCTGGTTGTTTTTGGAATCCCTTTTTTCCACGACGCACTTCTTCAGTTTTAAAGATTTTAGAAATATTTCTCAGAAGTTTTGTCCCTCTCTCATGTAGGTTTGTTAACCTGGGGTTTTATTGGGTAATTATTATTTCAAATCTGCCTGTTTGTTTTATACAGTTAAAACTGAAACTATATCAGATGTTGGTGCGGGAGGTCTTTCTGTTTTAACAATGCACATCCATGACTTACGTGACGAAGGAAAAAAACAGAGACAATTTTGTTCTAAAAAAAAAACAACAAAAATAACCTTTTTTCTTCTTCTTCTTTCGGCTGCTCCCTGCGTCAGGGGTCGCCACAGTGAACTAAGTCGCACGAAGACTTGGCAATTATTTTTACGCCGGATGTCCTTCCTGAAGCAACCACAGACCACCGAGCTACCACAGCCCTCTGTGTGGAGCAGAGAGCTGCTATCTAGGACACCCGGAGGAGCAGATGGTGGGGGTTAAGGGCCTTGCTCAAGGGCCCATAGTGGGGCGAATGATGGTGGAGGCAGGTGTGGGTGTTTCACCTACCCCACCCACATTTTTGATGTTGTCTGTACCGGGGCTTGAACCGGCGATCTTCCAATCACAGGCCCACCTTCTCTAACCTCTGCATCACCACTCCCCTTAACAAAAATAAACATTAAACAAGTATGAACAGTTGATAATTAGTGACATGTGTGTTTCTTTTGTTTTCATAAACCAAGTGTGGGTCAGAACCTGCGTCTGTTGAGTCGTTTGTATCTTATGATCAGATTTATGTGTTTAGGTATGTGACATGTGTTTTCATTTAATCAGTTCTTTGTGTTTCGTCAGTGTCAGCCTGCCACGCCCGCCTGCACCTGCTCTCACCTGTCCAGCTGTAGACACTTCCTGGCTCTTTTGTTTACAATAAAGTTGAGTTTTATTTGGAGCTTCTCGTGTTCTGTCTGCGTTCTGGATCCACCATGCCGACTGACAGAGGGATCCTTGAAGAAACCTGCTGAGCAGCTTCACTCTTTTCCATTCAACTGGATCTATTTACATTAATGTTCTGTTTATTTAATTTGCACACCTTTTGCAAAGGGAGATTTGCACCTCGAACCTGTCTGTCAGCCAAACCAGCGGGTTCGGATGTTGTCAGTCCATACAATGGGCGTTATCAACTCTTATCATCCCCATATGTAGCAGCGAAACTGTCACAATCTACCTCCTAGCATACCCTGATGCATGCTCAATAATCCAGGTAGAAAAATCCAAAAAAGCTAAGTCTGGTCCTCTGGACATTCAAAAAACAAAACAAAACAAAGCAAAAAAACTGTAGAAACGTTTCGTCTTTCGTCCGAAAGACTTCCTCAGTCAACGCTCTAACAAGTTTGAGGCAATCCTGGCCAAAATGGTTCAAAATACCCTGATGCATGCTCAATAATCCAGGTAGAAAAATCCAAAAAAGCTAAGTCTGGTCCTCTGGACATTCAAAAAACAAAACAAAACAAAGCAAAAAAAACTGTAGAAACGTTTCGTCTTTCGTCCGAAAGATGGAGGATACCTCCTAGCATGTTTAAAATAACGTTATCAGCGTTATAATCGCTGTGAGTAGGCAGCATGTTTCCGTAAACCCGGAAGTGGTTTTTTTTTTTCAGCTTATGTAACCGTTTTCCTAAATCTAACCTTAAACCTGACCCAGAGGACCAACCCTAAACCTAACCCCAGCTTAGCCTTGTGCCTAAACCTAACCAAGACTCTTCTAAACCTAACCACGTAGCTAAAGACGGAGCCTGCTGTCATCCATTGTAATGGTGACAACGTACCTTTAAACCTCCTAGGAGGTACAGGAGGGGCAATCTGACCTTTACGTATGATTGATAATATCTGAATATGCTGGTGAAGATTCTCAGTCATCCAGGACATGATAAGATCAGAACAAGCGTTCAATACAAAAACAACTGGACTTTATTTGTTGCAGAAAATGTTTCACCCTCTATCCAACGGGCTTTTTCAATTCAAAGGAGCAGCCTGTGTGACAGTGAAGTTTTATACAGGCTGACATGCCACGCACCAACCTATGTAAATTGGAAGCTGAGATAACGCCCACACATACCTGAGATAACATACCCATCCTATGTAAATTGACGAATCAACACATCACACCTTAACAATAGGGGGTTTGTTAAGGTCTTTGTTACTCTAATTCACAGAAGCAGCTACTCTGTTCTCAACAGGTGTGAACTGTCTGGGAATCAGATTTAAAGCTGCATTATATGTCTTTGAAAGTTGAAACCTGAGCCCCCCCCCCCCCGGTTAAGAGAAGGCTTTTCCCTTTTAACATACACAGCTTCTTTCACCCCCCTCTCAAACCCCTCTCATGCCCTTTGGATGGAGGGTGAAACATTTTCTGTAACAAATAAAGTCCAGTTGTTTTTATATTGAGCGCTTGTTCTGATAACATATGAAGCGGGCGGCCAAACAGGGAGGCTCTGCACAAGCACAGTTTATCCTCATTTAATGGGTTTTATGCAACATTTTGTGGGAACTGTCTATCGTTATGTGACTGCTCTGGTACAACATGCCTGACTTTTGAAGATGTTTGGGTTCATGACAAACATCTAGCATCAATATATTTACCACCTCCTGAGGGCTGGTGGTAAATGAACCTAAAACGAATAAAGAAGAAAGAAGGAGCAACATGCTGCATCGCTGCCTGCACAGCATGTCAGGAGAGCTCTCACTCATCCTCTGACTCAACCATGAGGATCAGATGTTGTTGCAGCTAATCAATTATCAAATAAATGCAGAAAATACTATTATATTATTATGTAATACTAATAGAAAAATTAGAGGATTCAGTGAAGATAAGTAAAGCACAAAATGTCTCCAGTCCATCCTGTACAGTACTTGGTTCTTCTCTGGTCCAGTTACATGTTCATATGATTTTAAGGAGTGTATTAATACTTCATTTAAGATCTGGAGTTGATTGTGAGAAAACATTTTGTTCTTTGTGTCAAGGTTATTGTTGTGGATGAAAGTTATATTTAGCTAAAGAAAGAAGCTGTGAAGTCCTGAAGCGAAGCTTTGAAGAGGAAGTTTTCTTGGTTCTTGTTGACCACAATCAACAAATGCAGCCTTATACTTGTTTTTGTAAAACTGGATCTTTTTGAGCATTGTACCTTAATGTGCACATGAACAACGTTGTGAATCAGGACGAAATCCCAACAGTTGCTCCATGATTTGTCACAGCAGTGGGTCAAACACATGTCACGGCAAATTTCAGGAATTGTTTTTTACCATAATTTATCCTCTTGAGACAATCACTGAGCCCTGTGATCATTTAAAATTTGAAGTTTTTGGGTGTTATCATTGATGAAAAACTGACATGGAAACAACACATAAATTCTGTAAGAATAAAAATAGCTAAATCGATAGCAGTACTGTACAAAGTCAGAGACCTATTGAATGATAAAGCTCTGTATTTGTTGTATAACACAATCATTGTTCCACACTTAATCTATTGTATTGATGTTTGGGGGAAAGCGTGTAAAACAATCACAAAGCCTATTTTTGTATTACAGAAAAGAGCTGTAAGAATTATCACTAGAAAACATTACCGTCATCCATCAAGTACATTATTTTATCAACTGAAGTTATTGAAGTTCCATGATTTGGTAGACTATAATATTTTATCAGTTATGTATAGGGCTCAAAATAATGCATTACCTTTAAATATCCAAATGCATTTTGTTAAAAGACAAAGTTGTTATAATCTTAAGGGGACAGAGATGTTTGTAAAACCACAATTCAGAACTAGTTTGAAGGGACGTTCTACCTCAATCCAGGGAATTAGATTATGGAATGGCTTGGAGAATGTAGTTAAAAATGCCAAGTCAATGTTTACATTTAAGAAAATGATCAAAACAAATGTGTTAAAAAATATATATATGAAATAGCGTAATGTGTATTGTATTAGTTAGAAAATTAGAAAGAGTTAGTCATTTTGTACTGTTGGTTGAAGATTATTATTGTTTAATCTGATTGTTGGAAAAAGTTGGTTGAAGATTATTATTGTTTACATGGTTGATTATTGTTGTTTAATCTGATTGTTGGAAGTAAGGGGCAGATATAATAAGATTTATTCTTCTTTCTGCTACCTTTCATTTTTTTATATTTTGTACATTATCATTTATGAGATTGTCTTGTATTGTTTCTTTTGTAAAAAAAATGAACAAATTTAATAAACATAAACAAATTCTTTCAAGGCAATCTTCTCATCACACTTGTCATGTAAAGTGAATGAAAGCCAAACGTGGACTTAAAGTGAAGACACAAACCAGAAGCAGCTCGGGCTGATACCTTCAGCGCTTCCTTTGCACTGTCGTACGGCTCTGGGGGGTGCGGGTCCAGTTTGGACAGGGTCACGTTGGGATAGCTGCAGAAAACAACATGTTAGATCTGTAGGTGTTGCTCTGTGAGTCAGAAAACAACATGTTAGATCTGTAGGTGTTGCTCTGTGAGTCAGAAAACAACACGTTAGATCTGTAGGTGTTGCTCTGTGAGTCAGAAAACAACACGTTAGATCTGTAGGTGTTGCTCTGTGAGTCAGAAAACAACATGTTAGATCTGTAGGTGTTGCTCTGTGAGTCAGAAAACAACATGTTAGATCTGTAGGTGTTGCTCTGTGAGTCAGAAAACAACATGTTAGATCTGTAGGTGTTGCTCTGTGAGTCAGAAAACAACATGTTAGATCTGTAGGTGTTGCTCTGTGAGTCAGAAAACAACATGTTAGATCTGTAGGTGTTGCTCTGTGAGTCAGAAAACAACATGTTAGATCTGTAGGTGTTGCTCTGTGAGTCAGAAAACAACATGTTAGATCTGTAGGTGTTGCTCTGTGAGTCAGAAAACAACATGTTAGATCTGTAGGTGTTGCTCTGTGAGTCAGAAAACAACATGTTAGATCTGTAGGTGTTGCTCTGTGAGTCAGAAAACAACATGTTAGATCTGTAGGTGTTGCTCTGTGAGTCAGAAAACAACATGTTAGATCTGTAGGTGTTGCTCTGTGAGTCAGAAAACAACATGTTAGATCTGTAGGTGTTGCTCTGTGAGTCAGAAAACAACATGTTAGATCTGTAGGTGTTGCTCTGTGAGTCAGAAAACAACATGTTAGATCTGTAGGTGTTGCTCTGTGAGTCAGAAAACAACATGTTAGATCTGTAGGTGTTGCTCTGTGAGTCAGAAAACAACATGTTAGATCTGTAGGTGTTGCTCTGTGAGTCAGAAAACAACATGTTAGATCTGTAGGTGTTGCTCTGTGAGTCAGAAAACAACATGTTAGATCTGTAGGTGTTGCTCTGTGAGTCAGAAAACAACATGTTAGATCTGTAGGTGTTGCTCTGTGAGTCAGAAAACAACATGTTAGATCTGTAGGTGTTGCTCTGTGAGTCAGAAAACAACATGTTAGATCTGTAGGTGTTGCTCTGTGAGTCAGAAAACAACATGTTAGATCTGTAGGTGTTGCTCTGTGAGTCAGAAAACAACATGTTAGATCTGTAGGTGTTGCTCTGTGAGTCAGAAAACAACATGTTAGATCTGTAGGTGTTGCTCTGTGAGTCAGAAAACAACATGTTAGATCTGTAGGTGTTGCTCTGTGAGTCAGAAAACAACATGTTAGATCTGTAGGTGTTGCTCTGTGAGTCAGAAAACAACATGTTAGATCTGTAGGTGTTGCTCTGTGAGTCAGAAAACAACATGTTAGATCTGTAGGTGTTGCTCTGTGAGTCAGAAAACAACATGTTAGATCTGTAGGTGTTGCTCTGTGAGTCAGAAAACAACATGTTAGATCTGTAGGTGTTGCTCTGTGAGTCAGAAAACAACATGTTAGATCTGTAGGTGTTGCTCTGTGAGTCAGAAAACAACATGTTAGATCTGTAGGTGTTGCTCTGTGAGTCAGAAAACAACATGTTAGATCTGTAGGTGTTGCTCTGTGAGTCAGAAAACAACATGTTAGATCTGTAGGTGTTGCTCTGTGAGTCAGAAAACAACATGTTAGATCTGTAGGTGTTGCTCTGTGAGTCAGAAAACAACATGTTAGATCTGTAGGTGTTGCTCTGTGAGTCAGAAAACAACATGTTAGATCTGTAGGTGTTGCTCTGTGAGCCAGAAAACAACATGTTAGATCTGTAGGTGTTGCTCTGTGAGCCAGAAAACAACATGTTAGATCTGTAGGTGTTGCTCTGTGAGTCAGAAAACAACATGTCAGATCTGTAGGTGTTGCTCTGTGAGTCAGAAAACAACATGTTAGATCTGTAGGTATTGCTCTGTGAGCCAGAAAACAACATGTTAGATCTGTAGGTATTGCTCTGTGAGCCAGAAAACAACATGTTAGATCTGTAGGTGTTGCTCTGTGAGTCAGAAAACAACATGTTAGATCTGTAGGTGTTGCTCTGTGAGTCAGAAAACAACATGTTAGATCTGTAGGTGTTGCTCTGTGAGTCAGAAAACAACATGTTAGATCTGTAGGTGTTGCTCTGTGAGTCAGAAAACAACATGTTAGATCTGTAGGTGTTGCTCTGTGAGTCAGAAAACAACATGTTAGATCTGTAGGTGTTGCTCTGTGAGTCAGAAAACAACATGTTAGATCTGTAGGTGTTGCTCTGTGAGTCAGAAAACAACATGTTAGATCTGTAGGTGTTGCTCTGTGAGTCAGAAAACAACATGTTAGATCTGTAGGTGTTGCTCTGTGAGTCAGAAAACAACATGTTAGATCTGTAGGTGTTGCTCTGTGAGCCAGAAAACAACATGTTAGATCTGTAGGTGTTGCTCTGTGAGTCAGAAAACAACATGTTAGATCTGTAGGTGTTGCTCTGTGAGTCAGAAAACAACATGTTAGATCTGTAGGTATTGCTCTGTGAGCCAGAAAACAACATGTTAGATCTGTAGGTATTGCTCTGTGAGCCAGAAAACAACATGTTAGATCTGTAGGTGTTGCTCTGTGAGTCAGAAAACAACATGTTAGATCTGTAGGTGTTGCTCTGTGAGTCAGAAAACAACATGTTAGATCTGTAGGTATTGCTCTGTGAGCCAGAAAACAACATGTTAGATCTGTAGGTATTGCTCTGTGAGCCAGAAAACAACATGTTAGATCTGTAGGTGTTGCTCTGTGAGTCAGAAAACAACATGTTAGATCTGTAGGTGTTGCTCTGTGAGTCAGAAAACAACATGTTAGATCTGTAGGTGTTGCTCTGTGAGTCAGAAAACAACATGTTAGATCTGTAGGTGTTGCTCTGTGAGTCAGAAAACAACATGTTAGATCTGTAGGTGTTGCTCTGTGAGTCAGAAAACAACATGTTAGATCTGTAGGTGTTGCTCTGTGAGTCAGAAAACAACATGTTAGATCTGTAGGTGTTGCTCTGTGAGTCAGAAAACAACATGTTAGATCTGTAGGTGTTGCTCTGTGAGTCAGAAAACAACATGTTAGATCTGTAGGTGTTGCTCTGTGAGTCAGAAAACAACATGTTAGATCTGTAGGTGTTGCTCTGTGAGTCAGAAAACAACATGTTAGATCTGTAGGTGTTGCTCTGTGAGTCAGAAAACAACATGTTAGATCTGTAGGTGTTGCTCTGTGAGTCAGAAAACAACATGTTAGATCTGTAGGTGTTGCTCTGTGAGTCAGAAAACAACATGTTAGATCTGTAGGTGTTGCTCTGTGAGTCAGAAAACAACATGTTAGATCTGTAGGTGTTGCTCTGTGAGTCAGAAAACAACATGTTAGATCTGTAGGTGTTGCTCTGTGAGTCAGAAAACAACATGTTAGATCTGTAGGTGTTGCTCTGTGAGTCAGAAAACAACATGTTAGATCTGTAGGTGTTGCTCTGTGAGTCAGAAAACAACATGTTAGATCTGTAGGTGTTGCTCTGTGAGTCAGAAAACAACATGTTAGATCTGTAGGTGTTGCTCTGTGAGTCAGAAAACAACATGTTAGATCTGTAGGTGTTGCTCTGTGAGTCAGAAAACAACATGTTAGATCTGTAGGTGTTGCTCTGTGAGTCAGAAAACAACATGTTAGATCTGTAGGTGTTGCTCTGTGAGTCAGAAAACAACATGTTAGATCTGTAGGTGTTGCTCTGTGAGTCAGAAAACAACATGTTAGATCTGTAGGTGTTGCTCTGTGAGTCAGAAAACAACATGTTAGATCTGTAGGTGTTGCTCTGTGAGTCAGAAAACAACATGTTAGATCTGTAGGTGTTGCTCTGTGAGTCAGAAAACAACATGTTAGATCTGTAGGTGTTGCTCTGTGAGTCAGAAAACAACATGTTAGATCTGTAGGTGTTGCTCTGTGAGTCAGAAAACAACATGTTAGATCTGTAGGTGTTGCTCTGTGAGTCAGAAAACAACATGTTAGATCTGTAGGTGTTGCTCTGTGAGTCAGAAAACAACATGTTAGATCTGTAGGTGTTGCTCTGTGAGTCAGAAAACAACATGTTAGATCTGTAGGTATTGCTCTGTGAGCCAGAAAACAACATGTTAGATCTGTAGGTATTGCTCTGTGAGCCAGAAAACAACATGTTAGATCTGTAGGTGTTGCTCTGTGAGTCAGAAAACAACATGTCAGATCTGTAGGTGTTGCTCTGTGAGTCAGAAAACAACATGTTAGATCTGTAGGTATTGCTCTGTGAGCCAGAAAACAACATGTTAGATCTGTAGGTATTGCTCTGTGAGCCAGAAAACAACATGTTAGATCTGTAGGTGTTGCTCTGTGAGTCAGAAAACAACATGTTAGATCTGTAGGTGTTGCTCTGTGAGTCAGAAAACAACATGTTAGATCTGTAGGTGTTGCTCTGTGAGTCAGAAAACAACATGTTAGATCTGTAGGTGTTGCTCTGTGAGTCAGAAAACAACATGTTAGATCTGTAGGTGTTGCTCTGTGAGTCAGAAAACAACATGTTAGATCTGTAGGTGTTGCTCTGTGAGTCAGAAAACAACATGTTAGATCTGTAGGTGTTGCTCTGTGAGTCAGAAAACAACATGTTAGATCTGTAGGTGTTGCTCTGTGAGTCAGAAAACAACATGTTAGATCTGTAGGTGTTGCTCTGTGAGTCAGAAAACAACATGTTAGATCTGTAGGTGTTGCTCTGTGAGTCAGAAAACAACATGTTAGATCTGTAGGTGTTGCTCTGTGAGTCAGAAAACAACATGTTAGATCTGTAGGTGTTGCTCTGTGAGCCAGAAAACAACATGTTAGATCTGTAGGTATTGCTCTGTGAGCCAGAAAACAACATGTTAGATCTGTAGGTGTTGCTCTGTGAGTCAGAAAACAACATGTCAGATCTGTAGGTGTTGCTCTGTGAGTCAGAAAACAACATGTTAGATCTGTAGGTATTGCTCTGTGAGCCAGAAAACAACATGTTAGATCTGTAGGTATTGCTCTGTGAGCCAGAAAACAACATGTTAGATCTGTAGGTGTTGCTCTGTGAGTCAGAAAACAACATGTTAGATCTATAGGTGTTGCTCTGTGAGCCAGAAAACAACATGTTAGATCTGTAGGTGTTGCTCTGTGAGCCAGAAAACAACACGTTAGATCTGTAGGTATTGCTCTGTGAGCCAGAAAACAACATGTTAGATCTGTAGGTGTTGATCTGTGAGTCAGAAAACAACATGTTAGATCTGTAGGTGTTGCTCTGTGAGTCAGAAAACAACATGTTAGATCTGTAGGTGTTGCTCTGTGAGTCAGAAAACAACATGTTAGATCTGTAGGTGTTGCTCTGTGAGTCAGAAAACAACATGTTAGATCTGTAGGTGTTGCTCTGTGAGTCAGAAAACAACATGTTAGATCTGTAGGTGTTGCTCTGTGAGTCAGAAAACAACATGTTAGATCTGTAGGTGTTGCTCTGTGAGTCAGAAAACAACATGTTAGATCTGTAGGTGTTGCTCTGTGAGTCAGAAAACAACATGTTAGATCTGTAGGTGTTGCTCTGTGAGTCAGAAAACAACATGTTAGATCTGTAGGTGTTGCTCTGTGAGTCAGAAAACAACATGTTAGATCTGTAGGTGTTGCTCTGTGAGTCAGAAAACAACATGTTAGATCTGTAGGTGTTGCTCTGTGAGTCAGAAAACAACATGTTAGATCTGTAGGTGTTGCTCTGTGAGTCAGAAAACAACATGTTAGATCTGTAGGTGTTGCTCTGTGAGTCAGAAAACAACATGTTAGATCTGTAGGTGTTGCTCTGTGAGTCAGAAAACAACATGTTAGATCTGTAGGTGTTGCTCTGTGAGTCAGAAAACAACATGTTAGATCTGTAGGTGTTGCTCTGTGAGTCAGAAAACAACATGTTAGATCTGTAGGTGTTGCTCTGTGAGTCAGAAAACAACATGTTAGATCTGTAGGTGTTGCTCTGTGAGTCAGAAAACAACATGTTAGATCTGTAGGTGTTGCTCTGTGAGTCAGAAAACAACATGTTAGATCTGTAGGTGTTGCTCTGTGAGTCAGAAAACAACATGTTAGATCTGTCGGTGTTGCTCTGTGAGTCAGAAACTTCAACAACCCGTTCAATCACTTCAGTGTTTCCTTAAAGTGGTGATTCCTTACTTTTAATAAATTATCACAAATTCATCAGTAATCTACATTAGTATGCAGATGATACCCAGCTCTACTTTTCCAGTAAATTCAATTCCGTCGTCCCACCCACGTCTTTTACCAACTGCCTAATTGAACTTTTATTCTGGTTTTCTTCAAGCTGTCTCAAATTAAACTGCGGTAAAAATGAATTACTCATTGCTGGAACAAAATCAACTTTATCCAAAACGGACACTTCTCCCATTTTTATTGAACGAAACTTTGTTTCTTCACCCACTCAGGTTAAAGTCTGGGTGTCATCCTCAACACTGTCATTTCAGTCCCACATCAGTAATGTCACCTGGTCTGCATGTCTTGGCTTTAACAACATTAATCGTCTCTGCCCCTCCCTTACCCCTCACAAACCCACTATACATGTCCACAGTCTTACGGCCCATATTGACTACTGCCATGTTCTTCTTTTGGGCCTTCCTCACAAATCCCTTCATAAACGTCAACTGATTCAGAACTCATCAGCCCACATTACCACCACAACCCCTCCTCCACATTACCCCTACTCTGTACAACATTCGTTGGTTACCAAACTTCACATTGATTTCAAAATTATTTTGCACATATATAAAGTCATCCATAGTCTCCATATTTGTCTGAACTCCTTCCCATTGCCCCCCTATCCCGTTCCTTAGATGTGCCTCATCTTTAAACCTCACAGTTCCTGTTCCTCGCCTCACCAACATGTCTCCCAGACCCAACATCATCCAGCTCTGGATCTCACCGTCACCACAAATCAGAAACTGGACTCTGTTTTTCTTTAAGGTCAGACACAAAACCCATTGTTCAGGATTATCTATCCAAATGGATTATATATTCTCATTGTCTTGTTCTTTTGCTGCTTTTTCTGTCTCTAGATGTTTTTACAGTAAATGTATGTGTTGCTTGAAAGGTGCCTCTAAATAAAATGTATTATAAACTAGATGCATCTTAACCTTTGGAGTCAACCCTAACCAAGATGGCTGCCACAGCTAACTGAACATAGCCTATACAACAAAACACAACAACTCAACCAAGATTAAACTAAATCTGGTGTGAGAGTAGCTGAGATTCACTCTCAACACATTCTATGTTCAGCCACATCGCACAAGATCTCACAGTGTTGCCCACAACGGTCAGCATTTACAACGTTTGACCAAAATCAGTTTAACTTTTTTATTTCTCAGAACAAGACGACTGCAGTCTGAACCTCCGGCGGCGGGCGGTGTGCATTCCTTCGGGAAGGCTAGGCCTTGAAGTTTTATGGGTCCATCAAAAAGCAGATGTATCATGATGTAATCTCAGACTGTACGTCCATAAACTTTCTCTTGCCCAGCCCAGAACCTCTGATCGGCTCAAGATCATTTAATGAAACTTCAGATGAATTGCACCACCAGTACACAGCGTGTTGCATAATCATTTTCTTGCATCTGCTCTTAAAACAAATAATTAACAAGGTCATTGATTGCCGGGTCACTGCTACAGATCACTGTACAACCGTTCGTCAACGGACGTATAATTCATTCAATTCAACCTTTTATTTATTTTTTTGTATATGGTGCTCTTGTGTATGATTTACTTTTCTAACTAGAAACTAACCAAAAAGTGAATCAATAAATCATCTAATTTAAATTCTGCACTCATTCAACTATAAATGTATCAGTTTTTGTCATATGTGATTAAATGAGAGTAAATGAGAACATGTAAACCTGTAACCGCTGCCTTTCTTGGGGGGTGAGGTAAGAATGTTGCGTCCAGATGAGCGATGAGTTTTCTGGGGGACTGACAGCATGCTCAACGCTTCGATGGGTCCAGACAGAGTCCCGTAGTAAGTTCCTGAACCACAGCTGAGAGCAGAAGAACTCGTGAAACACTTAGAAACAGCACATACACACAGGTGCTGCTCATACAATTAGAATATCATGAAAAAGTTTATCTATTTCAGTAATTCATTCAAAAAGTGAAACTTGTATATTATCTTCATTCATTACACACAGACTGATATATTTCAAATGTTTGTTTATTTTAATGTTGATTATTGTAACTGACAACTAATGAAAACCCCAAATTCAGTATCTCAGAAAATTAGAATATAACATAAGACCAATAAAACAAGTATTTTTTTAGAAATGTTGGCCAACTGAAAAGTATGAACATGAAAAGTAT
This sequence comes from Garcialebias charrua, assembly GCA_038048925.1. Lineage (NCBI taxonomy): Eukaryota > Metazoa > Chordata > Actinopteri > Cyprinodontiformes > Rivulidae > Garcialebias > Garcialebias charrua. The sequence goes on from JBBPBX010003304.1 coordinate 40,982, forward strand.
GAACATGAAAAGTATGAATATGAAAAGTATGAATATGAAAAGTATGAACATAGGATGAATATGAAAAGTATGAATATGAAAAATATGAACATGAAAGGATGAATATGAAAAGTATGAATATGAAAAGTATTCACATGAAAAGTATGAATATGAAAAGTATGAACATGAAAAGTATGAACATGAAAAGTATGAATATGAAAAGTATGAACATGAAAAATATGAACATGAAAGGATGAATATGAAAAGTATGAATATGAAAAGTATTCACATGAAAAGTATGAATATGAAAAGTATGAACATGAAAAGTATGAACATGAAAAGTATGAGCATGAAAAGTATTAACATGAAAAGTATGAATATGAAAAGTATGAACATGAAAAGTATGAACATGAAAAGTATGAGCATGAAAAGTATTAACATGAAAAGTATGAATATGAAAAGTATGAACATGAAAAGTATGAACATGAAAAGTATGAACATGAAAAGAATTGAGCATGTTACTGGATCCAAGTAAATGGTTTCCAGAACGCACCCTGTCAAAGAGATCCTGGATCTTGTTCTGGCAGGATCTGGCTCAGATTAAACCTGGTCAGGTATGACGTCCTTCCCAAATTCAAGTTCTGACTTCTGAAACAAATGGGATGCAACATTCAACACTTGCTCTTCTCAAGGGCGGACGTCTCCTCTCAGTCTCCACTTTGCTTTTGCTTTGTCTTGTCTGTGAAACTGTCTGAGAGCCTCTCTTCTACAAAATCTTCTGAATCATAACTATAGACTTCAATTTGGTCAGTTGGTCCCTCAACACAACTGATAAAATTTCTTCAAAGAGAAGACAGGCTGTAGGCGAGCCGATTTGCCCTGTTGGCATGCACACAGCTGGATATCTCATCGACTTGGAAGACTTGATGATGTGTCTATCTCTGCTGTCATCTATGGATCTTAAGGATGCATATTTAATTGGATTTATGATAACTGGTTCCTGCTTTTTGGATTCAGCTGGTTCCTGGTCCATCAACACAAAAGGAAGACGTCTGCAGCAAATCTGGACCTGGTCAAGCTGCTTGCCTTACATGATGGCTTGGTTCATGTCTCGAGAACCCAGACTTTTGGCTGAATAGATTAGATCTCTGGGATTTTCTCAGGCACGTTCCATTGGTATGGTCATTTTAATTTGGACATTTCGGAAGCGAGTGGACCGACACAGACTGAAGGTAGATGTCATTAAAATTCTGCCTGTTCCCAAAACAATTGTGTTTATCTGACATTCGGCTCCTCGACTGACCTTGACAGGCCGTCTTATCTCAACACGCCTGAGAAGTTTTGTAAACTAGACGCTCTCACCCTCCCAACCCTTCTGCTGAGGAATTCCACAGACTTTTCAGAGGAACACAGCTGAATAAACATTCTGGCATCAGTTCAGGACTCTGGATTTGCCTCTGGCCGTCCTCGGTAGCTCCCCTCCGTTCTATGATATTTCAGATCAACCCAAATGGTTAATGTTTTATCATATTTTAAATCAGGTTCGTTTAGGATAGGCACGGTTGTTTGGAAAAAGTTCACACACATCAGACTTAATTAAAAATAATGAATATTTATTAAAGAAGTCTTGTGACAGAAAAAGGAAACAACAAAGACAAAACATACAGGTCACATACCAACAGTTTTCCTGCTAAGATTAAAGTGTCTGTTTAATCTCGCCACAGTACTAACAGCACATAACACAAACACAAGGCATTCATGTAACTCATTATTCCTCACCTTTTGACACAACTGGGAGGGCCTCACAGTTTGACATGGAATATACATCATGCAGCTCGACGTCTGATCAGGACTCGCAACAGACCCTCAAAGACTCTAAGTGCAATGTAACCGTTTTATACCTTGTGGGTGTGATGACTTCACTCAAAACTTGTTTTTCAGAAAAACTGGTGCTAGGCACCATTAAAAGAAAACATGTCTTATCTGAAAGGTTTGTTAGATCTGTTACCAAGGAGGCTACGAGGTCATGTGAAAAAAACGAGCTTAGTTTTTTCACACAACTCTTTCGTCGGATCAAACCTAATTACAAATAGTTTCTTGACACTAAACTAAAATGTTCTCTCTTAGTTTTTTCACATAACTCTTGCACCGGATCAAACCGAATTGCAAATAGTTTCTTGACACTAAACTAAAATGTTTTCTCTCACAAGTGTTACATTAAGCATTAACTCTTAACATAAAAATTGATAAACATTTAGTCAGAAAAACATTAATAAACTCTTAATTCATTCCACCCTATGATTTTCTGACTAATTTTGAAAAATTTTCCTGTCACCTCATGGGACATTTACCAGTCACACTATAAGTTCAATCATCATTCTAAGACAGTGTTACAAACTAATCTAATTATATGATCCTACAAAACAAAGCACTAAAATAGCACTTTCAAATAGACAGTCAGACATAGAAACTCAATCACAAGTTTCGGCACCATGGATCGGATCCGTTCATTGCGTATCAGAAGGGACCCAAATCAATGGAGACTGCCAGGAAAAGGCAGAAATTGCCAATTACCGTATTTTCCGGTGTATAGGTCGCACCTTTTTATGGTTTTTTCAAGGCCTGCGACCTATACACAGGTGCGACCTATATATGGCTTGTTATCACTTTCGACAAAACAAATTTTTAAATCCAGCTCATTTCACAATTACGTTCATTTATTAAGGAAAAGTTCAGCTCAGACACATATTTGCTATAATTTTTATCAAACAAATAATTGTTTTTAAGTGTTAATCTTCTTAAAAGCCTTGCTGTGCGCTCCTGTGGCAGACATTTGCAGCAGAGCTAAACGTAGGTGCGACCTATACACCAGTGCGACCTATCTAGGGATTTTTCCAATCTATTGGTGATAATTGGATGGTGCGACCTATACACAGGTGCGACCTATACACCAGAAAATACGGTAGTCAATCAATCTCAACTCCCACGAGTGTACAACACATTCACACAGAAAAAGAAAAAAAATACCTAAGTATTTTCTCAGGACGATTTTACTGTCCAGATAAAACCTAATCCTGTTTGTAGCACATATCTGTACATGTACATGTCATCACAAATTAATCATCTTTTAGTCTTAAAAACAAATCACATTTCATCATTTCAGATTTTATCACTTCAGGTAAAATAAAACAAAATAAAAACTCAAAGAACAATAAAGAATGTTCCCAGACTAGTCACTTCATGATAGATCTTGCGGCTCCACCCTCTGGAACAGCTTGAACACCTTAAAGGTCAATGCACAAGGTCGTTGCACTAGAATGTTACACCCGCTGGACACCTCTGCTCTGCCCACACTTTTTACCAGCAGGACCGACCCACAGGACACTTGAAGCCGTCCTGTCTTTATAGTTTGGTTCATCTTGTGGCAAAGAGCCCAACTGTCCTCATCAGAACATGTCTTTCAGAGGTGTGGTCATCAGAGCGGCACCACAGTACAGATGAGCACAAACACCCATCCTCAGGTGCTCTGGCATTGATGTAACTCATTATTCCTCACCTTTTGACACAACTGGGAGGGCCTCACAGTTTGGCGTGGAATATACATCATGCAGCTCGACGTCTGATCAGGACTCGCAACAGACCCTCAAAGACTTTAAGTGCGTTGTAACAGTTTTATACCTTGTGGATGTGATGACTTCACTCAAAACTTGTTTTTCAGAAAAACTGGTGCTAGGCACCATTAAAAGAAAACATGTCTTATCTGAAGGGTTTGTTAGATCTGTTACCAAGGAGGCTACGAGGTCATGTGAAAAAAACGAGCTTAGTTTTTTCACACAACTCTTGCACCGGATCAAACCTAATTACAAATAGTTTCTTGACACTAAACTAAAATGTTTTCTCTTACAAGTGTTGCATTAAGCATTAACTCTTAACATAAAAATTGATAAACATTTAGTCAGAAAAACATTAAAGCTGCACTATGTAACTTTGTAATGCAGTCTGTAACTTTTCTAACAATATATTTTTAACATATTTCTTCACTCTGTCACGATCTACTGACAGACTGATGTTAGACAAAGTAATCTCTGAAAAAAAACTATAGTCCCCTTGCTTCTCTATCAGCATTTATAAAAACACTAAAAACACAGAATGAGGGAAAACTGGAGCGTGAGATCGATAGGCGGATAGGTGCAGCGTCCGCAGTGAAGCGGGCGCTGTACCGGTCTGTCGTGGTGAAGAGAGAGCTGAGTCAAAAGGCAAAGCTCTCAATTTACCGATCGATCTACGTTCCCACCCTCATCTATGGTCATGAGCTTTGGGTTATGACCGAAAGAACAAGATCTCGGATACAAGCGGCTGAAATGAGTTTTCTCCGCAGGGTGGCTGGACTCTCCCTTAGAGATAGGGTGAGAAGCTCAGTCATCCGGGAGGGACTCGGAGTAGAGCCGCTGCTTCTCCACATCGAGAGGAGCCAGTTGAGGTGGCTCGGGCATCTGGTTAGGATGCCTCCTGGACGCCTCCCTGGTGAGGTGTTCCGGGCACGTCCCACCGGGAGGAGACCCAGAGGAAGACCCAGGACGCGCTGGAGGGACTATGTTTCTCGGCTGGCCTGGGAACGCCTTGGGATTCCCCCGGAGGAGCTGCTCCAAGTGGCTGGGGAGAGGGAAGTCTGGGCCTCCCTACTTAGGCTGCTACCCCCGCGACCCGACCCCGGATAAGCGGAAGAAGATGGATGGATGGATGGATGGATAAAAACACAGTGTGACCCGTCCTTAACCAGCCAATAAAAACAGAGTTTGTAACCAGCCAATAAAAACAAAGCTTGAATTTGAATCAGCCAATAAAAACAGAGCTTGAATTTGAATTTCAGCAGAGCCTCACCCTCAGAGCCACATATGGCTCTGAGGGGAAGGGATCAGAATGCTTTGCCTGTTGAAAAATTTTCTAAGTTCTGCACTTTACAGAAAGTTACACATAGCACCTTTAATAAACTCTTAATTCATTCCACCCTATGATTTTCTGACTAATTTTGAAAATTTTTCCTGTCACCTCATGGGACATTTACCAGTCACACTATAAGTTCAATCATCATTCTAAGACAGTGTTGCAAACTAATCTAATTATATGATCCTACAAAACAAAGCACTAAAATAGCACTTTCAAATGGATAGTCAGACATAGAAACTCAATCACAAGTTTCGGCACCATGGATCGGATCCGTTCATTGCGTATCAGAAGGGACCCAAATCAATGGAGACTGCCAGGAAAAGGCAGAAATTGCCAATTAGTCAATCAATCTCAACTCCCACGAGTGTACAACACATTCACACAGAAAAAGAAAAAAAATACCTAAGTATTTTCTCAGGACGATTTTACTGTCCAGATAAAACCTATTCCTGTTTGTAGCACATATCTGTACATGTACATGTCATCTCAAATTAATCATCTTTTAGTCTTAAAAACAAATCCCATTTCATCATTTCAGATTTTATCACTTCAGGTAAAATAAAACAAAATAAAAACTCAAAGAACAATAAAGAATGTTCCCAGACTAGTCACTTCACGATGGATCTTGTGGCTCCACCCTCTGGAACAGCTTGAACACCTTAAAGGTCGATGCACAAGGTCGTTGCACTAGAATGTTACACCCGCTGGACACCTCTGCTCTGCCCACACTTTTTACCAGCAGGACCGACCCACAGGACACTTGAAGCCGTCCTGTCTTTATAGTTTGGTTCATCTTGTGGCAAAGAGCCCAACTGTCCTCATCAGGACATGTCTCGTCTTTCAGAGGTGTGGTCATCAGAGCGGCACCACAGTACAGATGAGCACAAACACCCATCCTCAGGTGCTCCCATCCTCAGGTGCTCTGGACACCCAGCAGCTCGTTGCACCGATGAAGTGATGACCTAGCATGACAAGCCATCACCCTTCAGGCGCTTTCCTCCCCGTCGTCCTCTGCGCATCCTCAGAGACAGGACACAAGCTGTAACACAGAACATGCTTTTGATAGAACGACAAGGATTAGTGATCTCTTAAACAAAAGGTTCATTCTTTAAACTTTGAAAAGGAAATCTTTTTTATTCACTGTCTGATTCTTCAAATCTCTTAATTCTTCCTCCAGATTCATTGACAACAACTCACACACGCATTCTTTCCTTCCTCTTAAGCGAGCAGCTCAACTAGAAAAACTTCTGACTGTATCAGTGCTCTCCAAAACAAAACAAATTTTAACCGACCTTTCCTGGCCTGCAAACCATATGTTGTCTCCTCTACTCTCATCCTTCACACATCTCCTCAGAGCTGCAGTTTCCTCCCTGTTCTGGAGATAAGGCAGACGTTGACTGTCTCCTGACCTCCGTTCCTTCAACAACAACTCCCCCCAGTCTCCTCTCTTTAGTTCTTTTTACGTTTTTACTCACAACAGAGGGAACGGAAGCTGCTGTACACATGCACATTCTCCACACACACTCACAACCACACACACCTTTTACTCATCCTGTCTCTTTAACTTCAACACTAACTTCAACACTCCAGCTGAAATTAACAGACGTTTTTTATCTCTCGTCCATTTCTCCTAGGTGCACACATGCACCTCTGATACTTCAAACTTCTGGACAGCTTTCTGACCTGCAGGAATTGCTTCTCTGTTATCAAGCTGTGCCTTCAACAATCTCTTCTCACGCGGCTGCACAGACACACACACAAGCTTCGCTACAACTCTAATAAAAGCGCTTGCTCCTCTCTCTTTTTTTACTTCAACTAAGCTGTCAAAAAATAAATCACCAGTCTTTTTAACTTCAACTGATAAACCTGTCGAAGAAATCACCTGGCTTAATGAATTGTTTCAAAACTCCCTCAGACAAAACTCACAAGGGTTTACACCCTGGCAAAAATACTTAGGTTACTTTTCAGATAGACAACAAGGGTTATTTTTCTGTCTTTTAACCCTGGTTAAATACTTATGTTCCAGATCGACAAAACTCTAACAAGGTTTTTTTTTTTCTTTTTTCACCCTGGTAAAAATACTTATGTTACCATTCTAGCTGTGTGCACGGCAAGCTATACATAAGCAATTCCTGTTTATCTTCTGATTCTCCTCAGCACTCAAAGAATCGATCAGCAGCTTTTAAGGCGTCCCCCAAAACCGCTTGTAAGACACGACAGGACATAAATTGCTGACAGGGAATGACATCTCCATCAGCTCTCAACAGCGGGAATCTCTCATCCGCTTCCAAAACAACAAGGGAATCACACCCGTTTCCAAAACAACGGGACTCTCACCCGCTTACAAGAACACAGCTTCACACTTTTCCTCTTTTTTTTTTTTCCAAACAGCACGGTGTGCATTCCTCTCAATCCTGTTAAGCACCTTGGTCAATGCAAGGCATTGTAGGAAGGTGCTTTATAAATAAAGATATCCCATCCTCGTCGCCACAATGTTCTATGATATTTTAGATCAACCCAAATGGTTAATGTTTTATCATATTTTAAATCGGGTTCGTTTAGGATAGGCATGGTTGTTTGGAAAAAGTTCACACACATCAGACTTAATTAAAAATAATGAATATTTATTAAAGAAGTCTTGTGACAGAAAAAGGAAACAACAAAGACAAAACATACAGGTTTACACCAACAGTTTTCCTGCTAAGATTAAAGTGTCTGTTTAATCTTGTCACAGCACTAACAGCACATAACACAAACACAAGGCATTGATGTAACTCATTATTCCTCACCTTTTGACACAACTGGGAGGGCCTCATAGTTTGGCGTGGAATATACATCATGCAGCTCGACGTCTGATCAGGACTCGCAACAGACCCTCAAAGACTTTAAGTGCGTTGTAACAGTTTTATACCTTGTGGGTGTGATGACTTCACTCAAAACTTGTTTTTCAGAAAAACTGGTGCTAGGCACCATTAAAAGAAAACATGTCTTATCTGAAGGGTTTGTTAGATCTGTTACCAAGGAGGCTACGAGGTCATGTGAACAAAACGAGCTTAGTTTTTTCACACAACTCTTTTGTCGGATCAAACCTAATTACAAATAGTTTCTTGACATTAAACTAAAATGTTTTCTCTTAGTTTTTCACATAACTCTTGCACCCGATCAAACTTAATTGCAAATAGTTTCTTGACACTAAACTAAAATGTTTTCTCTCACAAGTGTTGCATTAAGCATTAACTCTTAACATAAAAATTGATAAACATTTAGTCAGAAAAACATAAATAAACTGTTAAATCACCCCCCCCCTCCCGAGTGTACACAGATCTCTCCTGAGGGAACTACTGTATATGAACTGAGTGATTTTATCTGAACTCTGCAGTGCCTCTGCGGGCTGGCTGCTCACCTTTGAGTCCCCCCCCCCCCCTCTGCGTAATGTCGGCGTCATTATGTGCTTGTGTGCAAGATTTTTTTTCCATTACCACATTTTTGACCTTCAAACAGAGGTCAAAAATGTGTTAGGATTTTTTTTTGTCTCAAAACCCTATGTGTCATTTTTCACCACTTTTATTGTCTGTCCAACAGATCTCACTTGTAAATGAGTCTTCGAGGCTCAATGTGACTTATCTGTTTAAATAAAGGTTGAATGAAAAAAATAGCTGTCATGGTTAGGGCTTTAACAGACTACTCGAGTAATTGACACATCGATTCCTAGGGCATCTATCGAGTTTTTTAAATTTCATGTTGAGTACCGGTATTTGTAGTGACATTATTACGTCGCAGTTACAGAACCGAAAATGAATCAACTTCCTGTTTGGAGCGCGTTGCGAACCGGTGTTACACCAAATTCTGTGACCACCGTATATTGTGACCATAGGGGGCAGTGTTGCATGCACTGTTGCAGGTGCGGGGTGGTCGACTGCCCCACTGTTTTTAGTTTCATTTTTGACGTGCTGCACGTTTCTTACCCTTTTGCAGCTTAATAATAATAGCTAATAGTTTTGGTTTTCCTGTGACTTATCTACAGTATGATGAATGGTAGTCCAGCATAATGTACACTCCCAATGTTTTGTTGGTCTTTTTTTTTGTGTGTAAATATTAAATTTGCAAAAAAAATGCATTTTAAGATCCTATGACATCATCAACTACTAAAGTTCTACTCGAGCTTTATTATGTTAATGTCGAGTTTAAAAATGATGTACTCGTTCAACCCCTAGTCATGGTTGTCTTTGTCAGAATTATTTTAAAACAAACTACAGTATAAGTTGTCCTAATCTTTTGTCTATTTCATTCCAGGTCAAAATTTGGTTTCAGAACCGTCGCTCCAAGTTTAAAAAGCTCTACAAGAATGGAGAGTTTCCACTTGGGGACATAGCATGTGAAGACAGCCCAGATGCCAGCGATTCTATGGCCTGTAACTCTCCCCCATCTCCAGCTGTGTGGGAGAACACGAGCAACAATACCAGCAACACCAGCAGCGTCAGAAACACAAGCAGCATTAAGAATAATGCAGTACTGGATCCTGCCAGCAGGGAACAGGGTCTGTATCAGCCTCCAGTGGGGTCCTCGCCTGCTTACATGGACGAGTTTATGCACCAGAACTGGTACCAGCAGCAGCATTTAGGCTTACCACAGTCAGACCAGATGCACCACACAGCAACTCCATCAGACACACAGAGTATGCGAGCCATCTATTGATCCAGGAAATTGGACTCATTAAAAATATATATTTCTGGATTGAGCCTTGTAAGAAAACATGGAGGATCCTTTTTTTTTCTAACCAAATAATTTTGGCTTTACAGTGACCAAAACAAAAATACATATTTTTAAAACCCAAATAACAACTATAAAACTCATGGACTGTCTGTCTTTGTCACTTTTTCCACCATTCAGAGTTGAACTCATACCATTGTGGATACAATGTGAATTGAAGTGTATTTTTCAGTGCTTACACTAATTTATGTAAGATTGTCGACAATATTTTGATGTAAATTTTTATGAATTGAACATTTTCTTATTTATGCTTTAAAGTTGTTTCAATCTTTCCCATAAAGTTTATTCTGAAAATGACTTCTAATCTTGATTTTTTTTTCTACTTAAGTAAAATATTACTGATAAGTTTCATACAGATATTGCATTATTTATTGTTCTCTTCACTGAAGATAAGTTGATTTTCAACCGGGGTTAAAAACAAGTTTTATTATTGAATGAACTGGGTACGGCTTTGTGTCAACAAAAAAGAAACCGTCTAAATGACCTGACTGAACTTTGTTGTTGTTTTTTTACCTGGATTATTGCGCATGAACTTTGATGTTTTTAACGACTTTGGCCATGGCTGTCTCAGAGGAGTTGAAGGGGGAGAGGGCGGCCCCAGAAACCATCTCTTATCACCAGCAAACTGGTTGGTCCACTGTGGGAGTGTGTTGCTTGTGGGAGTGAGTTGTTTGTGGCTCCTTGAATTGAAGAAGTCCATTGGATGTAGGACGAAATGTTTCAAGAACAAAAAAAAAAAAAAAAAGAAATCATCCAGATGACCTGACTGAAC
>JBBPBX010003304.1:60279-83463 GCA_038048925.1 Garcialebias charrua
TTAAAGGTAATGCGTTATTCTGAGCCCTATACATAACTGATAAAATATTATAATCTACCAAATCATGGAACTTCAATAACTTCAGTTGATAAAATAATGTACTTGATGGATGACAGTAATGTTTTCTAGTGATAATTCTTACAGCTCTTTTCTGTAATACAAAAATAGGCTTTGTGATTGTTTTACACGCTTTCCCCCAAACATCAATACAATAGATTAAGTGTGGAACAATGATTGTGTTATACAACAAATACAGAGCTTTATCATTTAATAAGTCTCTGACTTTGTACAGTACTGCAATAGATTTAGCTATTTTTATTCTTACAGAATTTATGTGTTGTTTCCATGTGAGTTTGTCATCAATGATAACACCCAAAACGTCACTGATGCTGCTGTTTGGTAATGCAGGAAGTCAGGAGGATGCTGTAGTAAAAATAGTTGTTATTTATTGAACAAAAACAAAGTGCTGACGGGGCAGCAAAACTTATGGAAACCAAGAGTAGACGACAGGTGGAGCAGGGACAGATCATGACACTGTGAAACGGACAAAGCCCAGATGACAAGGGAGTGAAAAGACATAGAATAAATATTAACAATGATGAGACAGAGTGAGGAGTACCATTAAATTCTGATAAAGTGGGTGGTTAGAAAGAGGATCAGCTGTGTAACACAGCGGTGCAGGAAACACAGAAAAAAGACAGACTTGTATCACCAGGAGATTACCCCAGCATCCATTTCCCCACTGACACTCCCCATCTCCTCCTGTGGGACCATGAAGCGTACACAAACCGTGTTTCAATCTATTTTCATTTCGAATTTTGAGCTAATTTTTGAAATCTCGCAAAAATGTAAATACAAATTAATGCGGATCAGAAGTGTTTCCATCAACCGGCTTGAAGCGCATCTACCAGGCCACGCACAGCGTCATTACGTCAGACGTCAGCGTCATTACGTCAGACGTCAGCGTCATTACGTCAGACGTCAGCGTCATTACGTCAGACGTCAGCGTCATTACGTCAGACGTCAGCGTTACGCATGTCTACAGTAAACAGGAAGTAGCGGTTGAAAACAGAACCCGACCACACATCTCGGCAAAATGGAGAGAATATTTCAGGTATGTGTTGCTATCGGGCAAGTTGTATTTATTCTGTCATGCCAACTAGTTTTAGCGATGTTACATGTTGTCCGGAGCGGAAACAGCTGATCAGTCACATGACGTAAATGTTCGCTACGGCAGAACTGAGTCGGCAAATCTGTTTCCATCTGTCGTTTTGCGCATCAGTTCTGTTTCGAAACCCCCAAAAACTACCTCAAGCGAGCGTATCAACTTTTGAGCGAATTAAAGGAAGTTAACTCGAATTTTGCCGTTTCCATTCAGCTTTTCTGATGCGATGCTTCAAAATGCGCATCAAGAAACCTTGATGGAAACACGGCTACAGGCAAATGAAGATACACAATCCTGCCAGCGAGTTCTGTGTCTTCCCTATGGGCCTCTTACCAGGTTGACATGCCCAAAAAACCTACAAAGGGTGGTGTCCAGGAGGCATCCTAATTAGATGCCTGAACAACCTCAACTGACACTTTTTGATGCAAAGGAGCAGCAGCTCTACTCCGAGCTGCCCTTGGATGATGGAACTCAGTAACCTATCTCTAAGGCAGAGCCCAGCCTTAAAAGCCACAAAGATTATTTTTGGTGCTTATATCATGGGTCTTGTTCTTTCAATCACAATCCAATCCTTATGGTCAAAGGTGAGGGTTGGAGTGTAGACAGACAAGTAAATTTAGAGCTTTGCCTTTCAACTCAACTCTTTTTCCAATACGACCAACCGAAGCATCAACCTCATCACTGAGGATGAGGCCCCAATCTGTTGATCCATCTCCTGCTCCATATTACAGTTCCTTGTGAATAAGATGACCAGTTTAAAAAAATTCTTCATCTGAGGCAAAGACTCAGATTTGTAAGAGATCAGAGATGCCACCAACATCCCTGTGACTACTCTGAAGGAGCTACAAGCTTCAACATGTGAGATGGGAGAGACTGTGCACACAAGAACTGTTTCCAAGGGTTATTCAAGTGTACGTTTTCTGGAAAAGTGGCGAAGTGAAAGCCACTGTTGAAGAAAATTGACATTAAATTTAAACTAGTTTTTGCCAAACTGCATACATAACCCAGACTTTATGATCAAGTTCAATTAAATTAAATCCAGTTTATTTATATCAGAGTCAGAGTCAGAGTGAGAGTACTTTTATTAACATTGCACAAGTTTGCACCAGTACAGCGTGAATATGTACGCACAGTCATCCTGAAGGGGACTATGTGTGTGAAGCTGCTGCTATCAGGACACCATATGAGACATCAAAAGATATATCACATTTAGTCTTTAAGCGCGGCCTCTCCCATCCGTATCGGGATGAAGGTTACAGGTGTGAAAAAGTAAGAAGAACCATGAGGGTAATAGTGGTATTACAAAAAAGATATATCACATTTTGTCTTTCAGGACACCATACGAGACATCAAAAAACTCTACCAGCAAGCACGCATTTAAGACAAATCACATTTGCATTTTGAGGTCCAAGCGGTGAGATTTGTCCATGAGCCTCATTCAGATTCAGCCACAGTTCTGTGATGTTTTACAGCCAGCTGCTTTCCTGATAAGCGCACACAGAAAGTTCTCCGGGGAGGGGTGGGGTGGGGGGGCGACAGATGCAGTTGGATCCCTCGGTCACGCATGACCCAGGAGAAATTTGTGCGCCTCATTCAGATTCAGCCATAGTTCTGTGATGTTTTCAGCCAGCTGTCCTGGAAGCGCTCACATCCCAAGGCTGTTTGTAGCCAGATTAGATAAGCCTTGGTTCTTGTTTTTCTTCAGACAGACAGTTTACTTTTCCTGTAGCCTTGAGTGTCTATATGGGCGATCCAATCCAATTGTCTCAAATTCCGATAGAACAGTGCTCCACGAAGCCAAACAGTAAAGCTTTTCCATCATAAATCCAATTATATACATCGTCCACAGACAGGACTGACAGACACTTGACCTTTCACTCGCCTCCAGAATCCATCACGTAACTGCCAGGGTACGTCTGTGACGGGCAGCTGGCTCTCCCAGACCTTGACTCTTTGTAGAAAAAAATATCTTGTCAATAGAGTTGATCGCCCATTATCCAAATCCATAATCACTTTGCGTTCGAGAGATGAGTGCCGAGGAACTGCAGACAAGACAAAGGGCCACGCAGGGAGAGGAAAGAGGGAGAGGAAAGGCAAGAAGCAGCCGCTTGCGACCAGTGCAAGGCAAAAAAAAAAAACATGCCTTAGAAGTTTTGTAAACTTGACGTTCTCACACTCCCAAACCGGCTACTGAGGAATTCCACATACTCGCGAAATGTCGGCGTCATTATGTGCTTGTGTGCGAGACTTTTTTTCATTACCACATTTTTGACCTTCAAGCAGAGGTTAAAAAAAAATTAGGATTTGTTTTGTCTTCAAACCCTGTGTTATTTTTCACCACTTTTATTGTCTGTCCAACAGATCTCACTTGTAAATGAGTCTTCGAGGCTCAATGTGACTTATCTGTTTAAATAAAAGTTGAATGAATGAATGAAAACTTTGCACCTTTGCACGTCCTTATGACCGTCATTCACGTTCACCAGCTGTATCACTAGATGGTACTTATCGTTCTCTGCACTTGGTGTCCATGAACAACAGACCACAACAACCCACTCATGTCTGCACAAAGGTTTTCTCGTCTAAATATTTGCCGAGTCGACTGAACAGATTCTTGTTCCCATGGAAACCTCTGCACTACGCCGAGACAGAAACCGGAGGAGAGAAAATGCAAAGAGGCATGAAAAACTTTTCAAAATGCATTATTTGACGGTCTCCCCACAGCTGGAATCAGAACTCCACACCTTCTCTTGCTTCACTCCTACCAGCCCCCCTCCTGGTCTTCTGATGGTCTGACTCTCTTCATTTGTCCACCCAGCGAGACAGAGTCCCCCACTCCGGTTCTCCGTCTCCCCCAGCCACAAAACCACAACCTGTAGAAGGGAACAACTCCTCTTCCTCACTTCCTAACCTCTGAACTTAATTGTTGGTATTTTTTATATTCTCTGTTATTTTTACATCTTGTGATTTCTTGTGTCTGTTCCTTGTACTGAAACTCTGGCACAACAATTTCCTGCAGGATCAATGACGTTCTATCTTATCTTATCCAGACCGTGGTTGTCGTATTAGAGAAATAACGGCACCTCCCAACTGTTGCACATTCTGAATGTGTTTGCCAAAAACTAAGAAGTGAACATCATCAGCATAGACAATGATTCAAATGTTGACTGATGGACCAGAGCAGCATTACAGAGGGTTTTCAGTGTCTCTGAATGGAAATGACCCATCCAGTCCTTCAGAAGAGGAAATCATCTTTATTGTCCCTCAGTGGGGACATTCAGGAATTAAAGGAGTGCATTTCGCCCACTGCCTGGAAACCATGCTGTCATAGCTGCTTTGGTTGAACATGTTGTGAGACATGTCAGTGCTCAGTGTTTGATGTATGTTTGCTCAGCTTCTGCAAAATGGACTGAGTTATGGTCATTCTGTGTCGGCTACAGTTGATTAGCTGTGGTGGCCATTTTGAACCACTTTCTGAGAGTTTCTCTAAAATCATGAAATGCTTTGCAGACAGCATCAACAAATATTACCAACTGTTAGTTTGGCAAAGTATAACCCACAACCTGAACCCAGAGGACTGAAAACAGAAGCAGACAGAGATTATTAAAACGTGTTTATTTACAGAGGAAGGAGGATCTGCAGAGGACAGAGACAGGTGAGTACAGGTGATCCAGATAAAACCATCAGTTAATTGTAACAATGAGTCTCGTAGGAAGTGTTTCTGTTTTCCAGATTCAGGAGGTAGCTAAGTGGACTCTGGTCATGTGCTCAGACACTGGTGTCCAGGAATGATGAAAGGCAGGAGCTGGATGTTGTTGAGCAGGCAGGCATGCAGTGAAAGACTGAGTCCAGGTACCGTATTTTCCGCTGTATAGGTAGCACCGTTGTATAAATCGCAATGTCCAATTATTGCCAAAAAATTGGAAAAATCCATAAATAGGATGCACCGGTGTATAGGTCGCACCTACGTCACCGCCGACGTAACGCGTCATCCACCGCTGACGCGCCGCGTGACCGCTGAGTCAACCCGGCAATATGGACAGAGTGTTTAGCTCTGCTGCTAATGTCTGCCAGAAGCTAACAGAAGCTAAACACGAGACGAGTCCGTCTCTGAAAACACGAATAAAAAAATCGAATTTTATGTCAAATGTTTTCTCCAGGACATAGTTAAGTACATTGGAGCCTAACCCCGGAATTACACTGCACGCGGCTCCGCCCCGCTCCGGTCCGCAGGTCGCAGCTGACGTGAGTCCTCGCCCACTGCCTCCGCTCTGCTCAGGTCAGCCTGGATGCGCCGCTCCAAGACACGTGCGAGATCGCGCGATAAATCAAGTGATAAATAAGTAAGTCAGAACAAAACAATTCATTCGGTGGAAAGAAGGAGAACAACTGTAGAGAGACTGCTGCCTTGATCTTCTCTCGTAAATGAGCTACATGGTTTGAGCAACAGGAAGTGATGTTTACATTTCAGAATAAAATACTTTTTTATTTATTTATTTTTGTATTGCGTTATTAGGTGTAGTCATAGTCATAAATATAATAGTTTAGTCATAGAATAGTCATAAATGATAGTTTGACAGCATTTTTGTACAAATAAATCCGTATAGAGCTAGGATTAGTCCGCCCGTGGTGATTTTATTTTGTAAATACGGAAGTTGTGCTCGTTCCTTTTCCTGTTGGTGCGACGTAATCTTCAAAAGTTGACTCCGGCACAGCTCCGTCATCCGGCAGAAATAGAAAAATTTCTAATTTTGACGGACTGCCGTCCGCTCTCCGCTGCTCACCGCCGCCGTGCGGAGCCAGTGTAAACTCTGTCATTGATTATAATGGGTGCGTATTTGCTGCGGAGGTCGGACCGGAGCGGGGCGGAGCCGTAACGCGTGTGGTGTAATTCCGGGGTTATAATTACTCTGTAAGCAGAAATAAATATACACGATTGGTTTCGAAGCTATTTATAACATAAACAGAAGCTAACACGAGACGAGTCCGTCTCTGAAAACACGAATAAAAAATTGAATCTCATCTCAAATGTTTTCTCCGGGACATAGTTGTTATAGGCTGTTAGACTCATGAATAAATAAATAAATAAAAAAAAATATATATATATAAACACTGCAAAATATCACATCATACTGATGCTGATCTGTTTTCTTGTTGCTGTGTTCATCTGTGTTCATCTGTGATCATCTGCTCATACAAACTCATGTTCGTGCTGCTGTTTATTCCCACTATATTAAGCTTAGTGTATTACTAGTTGATGTTTTTCTTAGTTAATTCTAGATGTTATTACTGTTTTTCTCTTGCATTTGTTGTTGGATGTAACTGGGACCCCGTGTACATAATCTCGTTTTCATCACATGTACCACATGCGGTGCAAATGACAATAAAGACTCTCTGACTCTCTGATAGTTAAGTACATTGGAGCCTTATAATTACTCTGTAAGCAGAAATAAATATACACGATTGGTTTCAAAGCTATTTATAACATAAACAGAAACTAACAGAAGCTAACACGAGACGAGTCCGTCTCTGAAAACACGAATAAAAAAATCGGAATTTTATGTCAAATGTTTTCTCCAGGACATAGTTAAGTACATTGGAGCCTTATAATTACTCTGTAAGCAGAAATAAATATACACGATTGGTTTCATAGCTATTTATAACGTAAACAGAAGTAAACAGAAATAAAACAAAGGCTAACACGAGACGAGTCCGCTTCTAACACGAATAAAAAAATCAAATTTTATGTCAAATGTTTTCTCCAGACCATAGTTACGTACATTAAAGCCTTATAATTACACTCTGTAAGCAGAACAAATATACACTGAGTGGTTTCGAAGCTATTTATAACGTAAACAGAAGCTAACACCAGAAGCTACCAGAAGCTAAATGCTACAAAAAGATCGTTTTTTTATCTCAAACATCTAATAAAGGTACTCACTTGTAAACGTCCACACTGTGATTACATTCTGTAAGTTTCAGAAAAATCTGCTGAGTGGTTCTTGACTTATCTTGCAAACAAACAGCTAAGAAACACAGAGCTAAAGGAAGTTACATCTAGACCAGGAGGCCAACAGTCAGTCCGAGCAGAGGAGCTTTTTTTCGGACACATGAGCTGGAAACGGTCGGTGTACTCCTCTGGAAGTGTCCCCTAGCGGCCGAAACTTGTACTGCACTGACTCCTAGCGGCCGAAAGTGGTACTGCACCATTTTCTGCCAAAGTGAAAAGGGTCATAACTGAGGCAAAAATTGGTCTAAAAATATGGAAAAAATTCCATAAATAGGTCGCACTGGTGTATAGGTCACAGGCCTTGAAAAAAACCATAAAAAGGTGCGACCTATACACCGGAAAATACGGTAACCAAATTGATTTCTCTTACAGGCAGGTTTCCCACAGGAATAGACTCTCTAGACTCTACAGAGGAAGAGGAAATGGAATCCACATAGATGTAGTGGACCAGACCCTGGTCTCTGATACACCTTCGTCTCTTTGAACTGTCCCAGTGACACCTTTTCACTGATTCTTTCAGAGAGACATTTTACCACTGACTTTATTTTATTATTTTGAATCAAAACACAATAAGTCATAAGAGACTCTCTTATTCCTTTATTTTGTGTTAATGAATAACCTTGTGTTAAGTAAGCATTATTGAATTAAATGTTTGATAGTCAAAGACTGTTTAATTCAAACTGTTTAATTCAAGTTGGAAATCCAATGTTATTTCAAAATGTTGATCATGATTCATTTTTCTTCTCAAACCTGCAATAGAGATACGGTGACACTGTTTATCTCATTTTAGTTTGAGCTCAGGACAATAATCCTCACAAGAGACTTTTGTTTTGTCTTACTTAATAATCAAGATGAATAATATCTGTTTTTGCTATTATCATTAATAAGTTCTCATATGTGATGCTTTGATGACGTTTGTTTTAATCATAAGTAAAATGCCAAAAGTGATGCTAATGAGTTAAGACAGTTGTAATCAGTTATCAGAAATGCTGGCATCTTAAACTAACATTCTTATCCTTTCTGACATTTAATCTAACTTATGCATCGTCTGATGTCCCCCTCAGTTGCTCCTGGCTTCACAGGCCCAATCAGAAAGAGCTTCGTTTTCTGGGTCAAGTCAGCTTTAAAAGAGTTCTGACTTCCTGTTCTCGTGAGTCTGCGGATGAAACTAGAATGTGAGTCTTCATCTAAGTGTAAGAGTGGCACCTGCTGCAGCTCCAAGATGGCCGCCAATCATCCACAGCTGACGGTCATCCACCTGACGAGCTCCACCTATACTTAAGGCTGCAGTCGAGTTCTACTCTTCGCTGAAGCATTTTATGCCTACACACGGTATTTATGCTTCTAGCCAGTTTGTGAGTATATTGAAAGAAATTTACCATGTTCTTGTTGTGTTCTCAGTCCTCGTGATCCTCAAGATTCTCCTGGTTTCAGCTCTCTGCTCGTCGTGCTTTGCCCTCCAGCCACTTGCCTGTCTCTCTCGCCCTCTGGGACTCATCTCACGGACTTAAGGATTCTCTGGAACAATCCTCCTCTTTTCACCCGTAAGGAAAACATCAAACAAACAAATCAATGAAAGAATGTCTGACATGTCTGCCTGCCTGGGAGGAGTCGACGAGGGACACGCCCCCAGAAACCATCTTGGCTACAGCAAACTGGTTGGTCCACATAAGTTGCTTACTTGGTGGGTTAACTTCAGTGTGCTTTGGACTACTCTGACTGAGGAAGCCCTCTGGAGTGAGGGTGAAACGTTTCTGCTAAAAAGAAACTGTCCAGATGAACTGATTGAGAATGAGCGGATTTGATACCTGGACTATTGAGAATTAACTTTCTTGTCTTGAACCACTTTGGACATGTCTGCCTGCCTGGGAGGAGTCGACGAGGGACACGCCCCCAGAAACCATCTTGGCTACAGCAAACTGGTTGGTCCACATAAGTTGCTTACTTGGTGGGTTAACTTCAGTGTGCTTTGGACTACTCTGACTGAGGAAGCCCTCTGGAGTGAGGGTGAAACGTTTCTGCTAAAAAGAAACTGTCCAGATGAACTGATTGAGAATGAGCGGATTTGATACCTGGACTATTGAGAATTAACTTTCTTGTCTTGAACCACTTTGGACATGTCTGCCTGCCTGGGAGGAGTCGACGAGGGACACGCCCCCAGAAACCATCTTGGCTACAGCAAACTGGTTGGTCCACATAAGTTGCTTACTTGGTGGGTTAACTTCAGTGTGCTTTGGACTACTCTGACTGAGGAAGCCCTCTGGAGTGAGGGTGAAACGTTTCTGCTAAAAAGAAACTGTCCAGATGAACTGATTGAGAATGAGCGGATTTGATACCTGGACTATTGAGAATTAACTTTCTTGTCTTGAACCACTTTGGACATGTCTGCCTGCCTGGGAGGAGTCGACGAGGGACACGCCCCCAGAAACCATCTTGGCTACAGCAAACTGGTTGGTCCACATAAGTTGCTTACTTGGTGGGTTAACTTCAGTGTGCTTTGGACTACTCTGACTGAGGAAGCCCTCTGGAGTGAGGGTGAAACGTTTCTGCTAAAAAGAAACTGTCCAGATGAACTGATTGAGAATGAGCGGATTTGATACCTGGACTATTGAGAATTAACTTTCTTATTCTGAAAGAACTTTCTGGTCAAGCCCATCTTGACTGTCTGCTTTTCATCTTCCAGGAAATCCAGAGGACCCATGTACATTTTTAGATAGTTATTCCCACTGTAAATAATAAACACTGTTACTTTTGCACCTTTTCGTCTTGTGTCGTTCTGGGTCTCGTTACCAACTGGGTTACCTTTTGAGATCATAACACTAAGAACTGATTGACGTCTGTCTAAATGCTAATGACACGTCATCAGTTGGGATTTCATAGCACTGCTGGCTATGAGTCCGCTTTTGAGCTGAAAAGCTCCCTTTGAATGAATTTTCCTGCAAGGAAAGTTTTATTCTGAAAAATCAAACCAGGAAATGCCTTTACTGCGGTCTGAGTTGAGGCAGACGTCTGGAGACTCAGTAAACGGACTGACCAACTGGACCAAGGGGGACTGACGTCTTCACGAGGTAACAAAGTCGTCAGATGCTTTGCCAAGTGTACCGACGTTTGTAGCCGAGATCAGCTGGAGAATGTGTCATTCCTGGTTAACTCATTTTAAGATAACTCCCTGACTCTAACTCCTTCCACCCTCCTCCTCAACTTTCTCCTTATATTCTAAGCCAGAACTTTAAGCTAAATGCCTGCAGAGATAAGTTATACTAAGACCAGTTACTTGTGTTCTGTTGTACCTAGAAGTTACAAACGTGTGATGTCATCTGCTGAAGTAAATATATATGAAATTCTGATCGATCACTCCATGTAAATGTGATGTAATTTAATGATTTGTTAATTAAATGATTCAGTTCTGCTGTTTCAACATAAATAACGTTTTCTGTCAATTACATCTCACCTCCAAGTCACAATTTTTTTTTTCCATTTATAGATGGCCTCCCTTCTCACCTTATAGCCATCCTCTCACTCCAATATGTATTTTTTAATACTGTATAGAGAGAAAGAAAAGAGAAGTAAGACAACAAAACAACAATTATCCACAAAAAGAGCACAAGGCAAACACACCCAACCTCCGTCCTCAATCCTGCAAAGCACATGACAGAACACAGCAACGAAACATACATGCATAAAGACTAATAATATTCATGACCTTGCAGTAGATTTCTATAAATACACATACCCATACCTACAAATATATATACAGTATACATACATAAACATTTATATTCATTCATATACCCATCTACATATCTGCATATATCTACATATACATCCCTGCATCCATTTGTGTGTGGTTGTGAGCATGCATAAGTGAATAAGGTTCCTCCAATAGAACATTTAGCAGCGACTGTGAAGCATCAGAGATCCGTCCCCCCAAAGCCCGAGGCAGACGAAGGGGCGATCAAAGCCCAAGACCCCAGGAAGGACCCCGAGCCCAGAGTCCCCAGGGCCACCCGAACAGGACGAGCCACTCGCCCACTCCCCAGATCCGACCAAGGGGAAGAACCGGACGAACCCCACCAGCGACCACACACAATGACCCCCCGGGGTCAACCGCGACAAATTCACAGGCCCCCGCCGGAGCCCGCTGCACCGACGTAGCCCCAGGGCCGGTCACGAGGCCCGGGCACCGGGGACGCCCACCCCTCAGGCCCAGACCCGACAGGACCAGAGGACACGAGCCCCACCAGGCAGCCACCAGGCCAAGCCGACAAACGCCCAAGCGCCCAACCCCAGATAGTGAGGGCCCCAAGCACGCCCGCAGGCAAAGGAACACCCACCAGGGGGCCACGTGGCAGGAGCGCGACACTAAGTAGCCTCAGATGTATCAGAGAGGGGGCAGTCCAAGTCCCAGCCTGACACTTAAACATTCATACACAGACACACTCATTCAGACCCACCCTCATCCTCACCCTCACTCACAGAAAGACAAACAATAACGACACGTTCCACTCATAATCCCGATGCACACTCTATACCCCCTAGGTCCAAGACATGTACCTGCCCCCTACATGGGGCAGCCCACATCCAAACCCAGGAGGTAGGCCCATTCATTCTGGGGTGGAGAGTAGCAGACATCCAAGATTCGGCCCAACCCGCACCCTGCCGACAGGACAGGACACCCGAGCCCAAGCAGCCCCAGGGGGAGCGCACCGCCAGCCCCTCCCACGGCGAACCCCCAGGCCCCGAACCCCCCCACATCCCAGGACAACCCCTGACGGCCCACCCCCAGAATGTCCGCCAGGCAACCAGGGGGGTAAGAGAAAAATAAATAAATAATATATATATATAAATAAATACATAAATAAATAAAATTGAAATTAACAAATCAAGACCCCGACACACACACCCCCGTCCCCAAATGTACTGTTGGTGAGTGTTGTTCTAAAGTGTACTTAAAAAGGAAAGAGAAGGAGCAAAGGCTGGCATTGTACCAGTTTCCCCTCCACTCCAACTCTAACCCAGGCCCTTATTGTCTAAATGCATAATGTTGAGTGAGCATAGGCATGGGGGCGAGAGTGATGTCATCCCGCCACCCATAACCATAGTGCTCATTCCATTCCCTATATGTGACTTTTATGAGGATGTTTATGAATGAATGTCTAAAGTGTATATAAAATTGAGTCCCAGGTGGTTCTGAACAACAGAGATGTAAAACCGTTGTAGCACACCCGAGACTCAAATTCCCTACATGTATTAATTTAAGATGAAGAGGGCGGAGGTGCGTGGTGAGGGATGGGGAGAAAATATCTGCAGGAACAATGCTCCCGCAGCGAGTCAGCTCCCCCGCTGACCCTGCGTACCCCCCCCCCCCAGTTCGCCAAGGTCCACCCAAGGAGCGAGGCAAAAGAAACACCTCTCCGACCGCCAGGCCATTGAGTCACAAATTTATTGATATTAAACTGAAAAAGAGAGAACCCGTGAAATTTGATAAGTTTATGTCAGGTGAAAACCTGAAAGTTATGCACCATAACTCATGTTCCCTGAAGGAAGAGAACGAGGTGCAACATACTTGCTATGGGAATTGCGCCCCCGCGCGATTACCTGAAGGAATATACTCACGCCTTTACGGCTAGGGGCATCACCGCCGCGCCAGAGGCCCCGCCCTCTGGGTACTTAAGCGGCTTGCGCCCCTCCATCTTTCTCCAAAGTTGCACTTCACCAAGCTTTCAGCATTGAAAAGGGCCAGATATGTTGCACCTCATTCCCTTCCTTCAGGGAACATGAGTTATGGTGCATAACTTTCAGATCCCTTTCAGTCTGGTCTCTCGGTGCAACATACTTGCTATGGGAACGTAATCCATTCACGCCCTTGAAATGCTCAGTAAAATGCATGCTAGAGTGAACGTCTGCCCTTGACCAGCAGACATCTCAAAGCTACTTTCTACTGTGTGTTAGAAAGGACAGCCTGAGTGACGTCACACGCAGTAACATCCAAACTGTAATGCTTTGCAAAAGTGTTTATTGAGCTCCAATTCGCAGCAGCGCAGATGTCTGCGACTGGTACACCCTTGAATAATGACCAGGAAATGGCCAAGCCCCGAGTGGAGTGAGCATGCACTCCAGAGGGTACCTTTGGACCTTTGCTACTGTACGCCCTTTTAATGGCCTCAGTCACCCAATGTGAGAGGCGTTGTTTTGATAGGGCCCTCCCGGTAGCAGGTGCTGCAAAGCAGACGAACAGTTGGTTTGTTTTCCTCCATTCGGCTGTTCTCTGCATGTAAGTGCGTAAAGCCCTCACGGGGCAGAGAGCCTTCAGCCTTTCCTGTTCCTGAGTAAGGACAGGAGCAGGTGGGAAGGAGGAGAGATCAAAGTCTAGACTCCTATGGTTCAAAGTCAAGACCTTGGGAGTGTATGCGGGATTAGGCCTTAGTGTGACCTTTGACCCGTCAGGGGCGAATCTGGTACACATTGGATGTACAGACAATGCATGGAGGTCACCCACGCGTTTCGCCGAGCAAAGTGCCAGGAGTAGAGCAGTTTTATAAGATAATAAATCTATCTTAACCTCGATCAGTGGCTCGAATGGGGGGTCACAGAGAGCCCCTAGGGCCAGGCAAAGATCCCAACCAGGGGTCAGGGTCCTGCTGGGTGGTTTAGTCCGAAGGACACCCTTCATAAATCTTATTATGATTAGATGTGCTCCGGGTGTCCTGTGTCCCCAGCTTTCGTGACAGACTGAAATAGCTGATAGAAAAATCGTTGAATAAGAACAACCTTTTTCCAGTAAGTCCTGAAGGAAAGTCAGGAGCTGAGCCAAGTCGCATGCATAAGAAATAATATTTCTTTCTGAGCAGCAGGCTTCAAAAATACGCCACTTTTGGGCATATAGAGATCGTGTTCATCCAGCACGGGCATTTTGTATGGTTTTTACCACATTTTCCGGCAGGCCTGATGCCATCAACCTGTTCTTTTCAGCCAACAAGCTGAGACTTTTGGCAGTTCCTGGCCTAAGTGGCTGTACTGTCCCTTCTGGTGACACAGAGGTTGTTAACCCCTGGGGGTCAACCAGGTTGCAAAGAAGGCCTCCTTGCCAATGTGCCCCCAAGTTACCCTGTTCAGGGAGAATTGAGGGCAGATGTAACCTGTCATCCTTATTAGACAGGATTGGAGCAGAAAGTCTATTTTCCTCCTCCAAGTTTGGAGTCCTGAGGCTGTGAGACTGCGAGTTATGTAAGCGAGCAGATCTCCTGACTCCAATCCGTTTTCTGGGGTGGTCCAGTTTACTGGTCCTTGGCTTTAATGGAGCATTGGTACAAGGTAAACCGACCGAGGTCTGTGTTTCACCCGTTGGGAGAATTATTTTTGAAAGCAGATCTGGATCAGTACAGAGCGGGAGGTCACGTGCTGTCTGATTACTGCTTGGACATTGCGTGTCCCTCATTAATAACAAAGGAGCGGCTGCAACGTGAGAACGTGGGGGTGTTCCTTTTGGTTTGGCAGACTTCAGATTATTTGGTGATAAAGAGCCCAGTCCCCCTTGAAAAACAGGAAGAGAGATCTGATTCAGCTCTGACTTGTTTTCATCCACAGCAGGCTGAACACAGTCGCCGCTGTGAAGGTGTGAAGTTTGTGGCTGCCTGAGGGCATCTGATGTAGCCCCCCCGTCGTCAGACTCTGTCAGCTTGCCTCCCTGAGGTGCGGACATGTCACGTGTTCGTCTGGTTAGTGTATTGGCTGCCCCATCGTTCACAATGGAGCGAGGGCTTGAGCACGTGACCCTCCTCACCTGTCTCCATGAGAGGTGTGGGAAGTGTTTGCAGATACCTCTGTGTCTGCTTACTGCAGATGAATCAGAGGGACTCTGCTGGGGTTTATTGATTAGGCTAATACCCCGTGGGCCATGAGGGAGGGGGGGGGAGCCCCCTCCCTTTATGATGGGTTGCAAGCCAGAGGGACCTGTTTTGCTGAAGCTATTTGTGTGTTGTTGTTGTTGTTGTTGTTGTTTTTAGTCTATAAAACAGAGAGGAGCTGTTTCATGAACTTTATTCGTGCTTATGTGCAATGACGTACATGATTCTATGTCACTCACAGCAGAGAAAGCATGATTTGTGCATGCAGTAAATATACCAGCTTTTTGTACTGTGTTGCAAGTAAAGTCTGGACATGAAGGGTTCATTCCCAGTACCACGTGGGCGGGTGATCGTGTAACGTGGAAACATGGACCTGGTTCAAAAAAGCTAAGTCTGGTCCTATGGACATTCAAAAAACAAAACAAAACAAAGCAACAAAATAAAAACTGTAGAAACGTTTCGTCTTTCGTCCGAAAGACTTCCTCAGTCTGAGAAGCTGAGTTCAGCTCAGTCTTATAAATAGCACCCTCCCACAGTGGATCAACCAGTTGGCTGATGACAGCCGAAACCAGCTGCTCACATGATCAAGGAGGACCATCAGCCTGACGATGGATCGTTAACACCCTGATGGTTGTTTGCTATTCACAGAGGGCTGAGTGATACTAGCAATAACAGCATTGTAAGTGGGGGACAGTTGAACCCGGAGGCCTCCACCTCTGTTTAATGATGGACGGTTTCTTTTCACAAAGATGGCCTCCTTTACTCCTCTCTCAA
This sequence comes from Garcialebias charrua, assembly GCA_038048925.1. Classification (NCBI taxonomy): domain Eukaryota; kingdom Metazoa; phylum Chordata; class Actinopteri; order Cyprinodontiformes; family Rivulidae; genus Garcialebias; species Garcialebias charrua. Next base: position 76,073 of record JBBPBX010003304.1, read on the forward strand.
ACCATTGTTCCTCTCTATCAAGGATGTGAACATCTTCATCCCTGAAAGAGTGACCGCTGGCCTGGAGATGAGTGTAGACCGCAGAGTCCTGACCTGATGATGTTGATCTTCTGTGCTGGGCCATCCTTTTGGCCAGTGGCTGTTTAGTTTCCCCGATGTAAGACTGATCACAGCCCTCCTGACACTGAACAGCATACACAATATTACTCTGTTTGTGCTGGGGGACTGGATCTGAGCATGCATCAGGGTATGGACCTGGTTCATCAGGCACGTTTTTGTCTGTTGTCCCGATTCGCCGAGGAGGCCCTGTGTTTGGTTGCCTGGCGGGGAACAAACCTGTTGTTGCTCCATGCATGCTCGATGTGAGGCTGGCCCGGCGGGGGTCTCTGCCAGGGCTCTTCCTCGTATGCTGGCCGCTTCTGCGGTGGGGCACGCGTTGCCGAGTGGTGTCGAGGCTGCACAGGTCTGCTTCCAGCAAACTCCCTTGGGGGGGCGAAGCTTTTCCGGGGAATGCCCACCCGGAGAGCTTCCGCCTGTCTGCGTCTTTGGTCCAGCTTGGTCTGAATTCGCTCCAAAACTTTACCAAACAATCCCGTCAGCTCTATCGAGTGGTGGAGAAAAGGCACCTTTTGTCCCTCCGGGAGATCCGTTAAAGTCATCCAGAGGTGGCGGATCACGATGACCACTTCCGCCATTCCCCTGCCCTGTGCAACAGCAGTTGTCCCCATCATACGGAGCACAAAGTCTGTTGCTCTGCGGGCTTCGTCCAGCAAGTCGGCGGCCGCCTGCTTGTCCGTTGTTGTTTGGAGCTGTTGCAGTTTTTCGGCCAGGTAAGCCTGCATTAACGCAGACGCGTTCATGGCACGTGCCGCAAATCCCTGAGCCCTGTAGCACTTCTCGTGTAGAGATGCTGAAGCTCGACAAGCCTTGCTGGGAAGAGTTGGTTTTGTTCCTGATGATTTAGGAGCCAGGTGAGACGCTAGTGTGTCCTCAATCTGAGGCACGTTAGCTATTCCCACTTCATCCATCCCGTCTACGTCGAGGAACTGTGAGAGGGGAAGGAGCATAGGGCTCTTGGTTGAGTCCAGGTCTGCGAGTTAGTTCTGTGAGGAAGTCCGGGAACACGGGCATCCTTTGCCTCGTGGCGGCCTGCTACTTAGAATAAAAATTGTTTCCTGCCAGCCTCCTGACCTGTTGGCGAGGCGGAGGTTCAGGCCATGGGATGTGCAACGCGTTCGCTGCTCTGTGGCACAAGTCGAACAGAGCAGGGATGGAAAAGTCAGTTTCTGGGAGCACAGGTATGGGAGAGGTCTTCACCCTGATCCTCCAGTTCCACGTCTGCCTCCTCCGTTGAAAATTCGCCCGAGGCTGAGATCGAGATTTCGTCCTCGTTCATCATGCCACGGGTGTCGAACTCGACTGTTAAGTCCACCATGGGAGCTAGCTTGTCAGGGCTGTCGCCCCATTCAATACGTGTGCTGTCATGTAGAGCCATGTTCTCTAACTCCGGCGTGGGAGTGAGGGGCTCCGTGGTGTCCGCGTCCGCTGGTGTTGCTGAGTTGCCCATGGCTTTAGCGACGAGGTCAACCCGATGCCGCAGCACCGCATCCATCATGAGGCTGCAGTGTGGGCAAAAGTCAGGCATATCCAGTGCTGTTTTTGCATGAAGCATTCCCAGGCAGACTGGACAGGCCTCGTGGGTGTCCGTTGCTATGAGGGAGAAACCGCATCCACTGGGACAGGCGCACGAAGTTGGGCTCGCCGTCCCGTTGGTTTTCCTTTGAAGTCTCGCCTTTCGCTTTCCTTTCTCCGGAGGCATGATCGAGATGACGCGGGCGAGTCCTTCCAGAATCTTTTTTCTTGAAATGTCTCCTCCGTCGCGTCGCTTCCGCTGGATAGCTCGCTAGGAGTTGGCGAAATCGCTTTTTTCTTGTGGCGTAGTTAGCGCCGTCGAGCGAAGCAATCTGTAGAGAAGAGAAGAAAAATACTTCGGGGTTAAGAGAAATGTGCCGGACTAGCTTTCGCTAGTCCAGCAGTATGTAGGAATAATTCTCTGTGCGCTCTGTCCAGGGAGCAAGCTCACCTCAAGTTGAGCGAAGAAGCACCAGAGAAGTCCCGTGAAGAGGTAGTTCAGGTTTAGCGAGGTGAAGGGCAAAAAGAGAGAGGTTCTGTTCATACGAGTGACCAGTAACGTATCCTGAAATGCTTCACTGGTTCGGTTCACCACGAGTGACCAGTAACATACCGTGAACCGCTTCACTGGTTCTGTTCATCACGCGTGACCAGTAACTCCTTCACTGGTTCTGTTGACCACGAGTGACCCGTAATGTACCCTGAACTCCTTCACTGGTTCTGTTCATCACGCGTGACCAGTAACGTACCCTGAACTGCTTCACTGGTTCTGTTCATCACGCATGACCAGTAAGTCCTTGACTGGTTCTGTTGACCACGAGTGACCCGTAATGTACCCTGAACTCCTTCACTGGTTCTGTTCATCACGTGTGACCAGTAACGTACCCTGAACTGCTTCACTGGTTCTGTTCATCACGCATGACCAGTAACGTACCCTGAGCTGCTTCAATGGTTCGGTTCATGACGCGTGACCAGTAACGTACCCTGAACTGCTTCACTGGTTCTGTTCATCCCGAGTGACCAGTAACGTACCCTGAACTGCACTGGTTCTGTTCATCACGCGTGACCAGTAACGTACCCTGAACTGCTTCACTGGTTCTGTTCATCACGCGTGACCAGTAACGTACCCTGAACTGCTTGACTGGTTCTGTTCATCACGAGTGACCAGTAACGTACCCTGAACTGCATCACTGGTTCTGTTCATCACGAGTGACCAGTAACGTACCCTGAACTGCTTCACTGGTTCTGTTCATCATGTGTGACCAGTAACGTACCCTGAACTTCTTTACTGGTTCTGTTCATCATGTGTGACCAGTAACGTACCCTTAACTGCTTCACTGGTTCTGTTGACCACGAGTGACCAGTAACGTACCCTGAACTGCTTCACTGGTTCTGTTGACCATGAGTGACCAGTAACGTACCCTGAACTGCTTCAATGGTTCTAGGTTTCATCTGAATGGAGCTGTTGTCTCTGGTACGTTCTGCCTCTCCATCATGACTCATTCTTTTTCTCTTACTGCTGTGCCCATCATCTTGATGTTCTGTAGGCTCCGCCCCCCAGGCCTCCAACCGCCTCCCATCCTGTTTAATTTTATACCAGCCACTGTGACGAACAATGAAGGAGGATATTTTAGTGCGATCACATCCACGGGCCGTGTGCTGTTTTTGTTCTCGAGCAACAGAAGCCTCCGACTGTAACGACTTGGATTCAAACCCCCACCCCCACAGTGAGCGTAGCTGCAAATAGACGTGGGGGCAGTCGCTCAGAAGAGTCCAGTTAGTTACATTTAATAAGAGGTAACTATTTAAAAATCAGTTACATTTAATAAGAGGTAACTATTTAAAAACCAGTTACATTTAATAAGAGGTAAATATTTAAAAACCAGTTACATTTAATAAGAGGTAACTATTTAAAAACCAGTTACATTTAATAAGAGGTAACTATTTAAAAAACAGTTACATTTAATAAGAGGTAACTATTTAAAAACCAGTTACATTTAATAAGAGGTAACTATTTAAAAAACAGTTACATTTAATAAGAGGTAACTATTTAAAAACCAGTTACATTTAATAAGAGGTAACTATTTAAAAAACAGTTACATTTAATAAGAGGTAACTATTTAAAAACCCGTTACATTTAATAAGAGGTAACTATTTAAAAACCAGTTTCATTTAATAAGAGGTAAATATTTAAAAACCTCTTTATTTGGCTGATCCACCCAGAAATAAATCAAACGTGTGCATGTGGGAGGTTCGGCCACATTCACACAGAATAAAGTCCTGAGGTGTTCTTTGTCAAGCGGCCAGGTGCTCACCCTGCACCTGTCCCTCGGTCGGGGGCTGGCAGGGGGAGACGTGTGACCATCTGTCGTGACTCTGTCCTCCCCGAGACCAGAACAGGTTGTGTGGGTACAAAACAAACAAACAAACAATAAACACACGTTTGTTGTTTTTAATTATAGCTCAAGGCCTGAAGCTGATGCACGGTTAAATCTGCAGCTACTATGAGCTGAAGTTCGGCTCTTTGGTTCTGATTACATCATTTTATACGGGTTTTTAAAATGCACATTGGTAGAAAGAATACGAGTCACTGGACGTCGTTTCTGAGGGTTTTTAGACGTACAACTAATAAACGAACAACAACAACAACATGTCCCAGAGGTTTTCATCCAGAAGTGCAGACTGACGACCAGGACGCAGATACAAGAAGATACGTGTCTTTACTTACAAGTGACACGAAGAAGTTTTCTGACAGGTGCAGGTGAGTGTGGGCAGGACTGGATGATGAATGTTCAGGATCTTCAGTCGTCTGTTGTCTGTTTGCAGGACAGGAGCTGGAAGAAGGCGGTCGTGGTGGAATCCAGAAGGTTAGCGTCGGGCGACGGTACTTCAAGAACTGATCCGGGTCAACACTGGACTTGCAGGTGGACGTGAAGTGATGTCAGAGGAAACAAGGAGGACTTGGAGATCATGCAGGAGCAGGGCTTGACATGAAGAAACACAAAGGTTAGTGGGGGTGCAGGAAAAAAATAGATTTTTTAAAGAATCTAGATTCTTAGTCCTGGCGATTCAGAATCGATTCTAAAAGCCCCAAAATCGATTTTTTGTTTTTTTAAACATTAAAGCCCAAAAGATAAAGAAAATAAAACCATATCTCATAGTATATGAAAGAATACATAAAATAAAGGTGGCAGAAAAAAGAAGAAATCTTATTTGATCTGCCCCTTTTTAAAAAACAAAACAATTCAAACAATCAATTCAAACAATAATCTTCTATAAGTAACAGAGCAAAAAGCTAACCTAATACTGGTTATTTAAGTTACAGAATTTAATGCATTCCTGTATTATTTGTTCCTATTTTTGGTATAAATATCAAACAATGCAAAAAATTTGATACAATAAGGAACCTAAAATTATTGTTTTAAATAAATGTTCCATTTGTTTACATTGTTGTTTATTCTTTTCAGCTTGTCAGTTACAAAACTGAAACTAAATTTATGACCATTTTAATAGAAAAATCGTCTCTGAATCAAAAATCGTTCTGAATCAAAAAATCGTCTCTGAATCAAAAAATCGATTTTTAAATCGAATCGTGACACCAAAAATCAGAATCGATTCGATTCTCCAGACACAGAGAGATGCGCATCCCTACTGGTTACCATGAGGCACCTTCATGTTCCAGTGTCAGGCGGTGCGTCCGGCGGCTCGTTAACCAGGACCAGGATGAGGTGCAGGCGTGGGAGGGTGTCTGGCCACTTATGATGTGGCTGTGGGGAACGCGGTCAGAGCAGACAAACCTGGCAACCCTGCACAACTCTATTATCAACAAAACCACAACTGTCACCACCTCAAACCTTCCTGAACTGGACTCGTCGCAGGAGGCCGAGGTGACACAAGCGTAATTAAAACTGATTTATGTAGAGACGCCGAGACGGGGAGCAGGTGAGAGTGGGCGTGGCAGTGGGCGTGGCAAACAGGCAGGAAGTCATCCCAGCTCGTGGTCGTGTGGCTCCAGTGGGTCTGGAGCAGTTTTTGTGGACTCTCTGGCAGGACTGAAACACCACTTGTCTTGTTCGATGAGGTTTTCTGCGTCCATTTAACAGACTGTCGTCACGACGACACGTCAGCGTTGTTTCATCTCCGTAATCTTTTTACAACATTCACTCACAATCAACACATTCAGGTTTCTGTCCGGCGTTTGAGAAGTTTAAAGTTCTGCTTCTGTTCTCCTGAACAGCACAGTGGGAGCAGATCTGCCTGCTGCTGCTGCTGCTGGGCTGAAGCGGTGCCACCACGTCCCAGAATGCACCGGGGCTGCGTTATGTAAGAGCTTGTTCTGTTCTCAGCTGCACCTCAGTGAGAAACAGTTCTGGCTGTCCATGGGCCGGACGCCGTGCCCATTTATGGTGCTGGCAGGAAGTGGTGGTGTTTAGGTGGGAGTGCGGGGGCGGGGGATTGATGCTTTTATCCAAAACCAGTAAAGAACATTTAAAAATGGATGTTTTAGGATCCACAGAAAGAACTTATCACATGAATGACCTCATCAGTGTTCAAAGCAATCAACTTGGACAGTTTATCAGATGAAACATGATGCAGTCGCTCTTACATGCCATCTGTTGTTTGTGTCCCCCCTCCCCCCTCGTCCCTTAGTGTCCAACTGGCCACTTGTTTTTAACGACTGTCCATTCTCATTGCAATGATTTGTCAGAACGCTGAGCAGAGTCCGAGGGATGGAGCTGGAGCGCTTCAGCAGCAACGTGAGGATAAGACCTGCTGCAGCACGTTCAAGACACTCGTTTTATATTTCCCTTTAAAAGATCACTTTCACTAACAGGCCTTAACGCCATTTCTGTTTTATTCATTTATATACAGTATACAGTATATATACAGTTATCCATCCATCCATCCATCCATCCATTTTCTTCCGCTTATCCGGGGTCGGGTCGCGGGGGTAGCAGCCTAAGTAGGGAGGCCCAGACTTCCCTCTCCCCAGCCACTTGGAGCAGCTCCTCTGGGGGAATCCCAAGGCGTTCCCAGGCCAGCCGAGAAACATAGTCCCTCCAGCGCGTCCTGGGTCTTCCTCTGGGTCTCCTCCCGGTGGGACATGCCCGGAACACCTCACCAGGGAGGCGTCCAGGAGGCATCCTAACCAGATGCCCGAGCCACCTCAACTGGCTCCTCTCGATGTGGAGAAGCAGCGGCTCTACTCCGAGTCCCTCCCGGATGACTGAGCTTCTCACCCTATCTCTAAGGGAGAGTCCAGCCACCCTGCGGAGAAAACTCATTTCAGCCGCTTGTATCCGAGATCTTGTTCTTTCGGTCACAACCCAAAGCTCATGACCATAGATGAGGGTGGGAACGTAGATCGATCGGTAAATTGAGAGCTTTGCCTTTTGACTCAGCTCTCTCTTCACCACGACAGACCGGTACAGCGCCCGCTTCACTGCGGACGCTGCACCTATCCGCCTATCGATCTCACGCTCCAGTTTTCCCTCATTCGTGAACAAGATCCCGAGATACTTAAACTCCTCCACTTGGGGCAGGACCTCCTCCCCGACCCGGAGAGGGCATGCTACCCTTTTCCGGCTCAAGACCATGGCCTCGGATTTGGAGGAACTGATCCTCATCCCGGCCGCATCACACTCGGCTGCAAACCGCTCCAGTGAAAGCTGTAGATCACGATCTGATGAAGCCAATAGGACCACATCATCTGCAAAAAACAGAAAATATATATATATATACAGTATATATATATATAT